>PVJO010005345.1:0-99020 GCA_004026905.1 Hystrix cristata | reverse complement strand
TTTTTTTTTTTTTTTTTTTTTTTTTTTTTTTTTTTTTTTTTTTTTTTGGTGCTGGGGATCGAACTCAGGTCCTTGTGGTTGCAAGGCAAGCACTTTAACCACTGAGCTAAATCCCCAGCAACTTTTCTAATATCTTTAAAGGACAGGAAAACAACTTTCTCCACCTGATTAACAGTAAGGAAACTGAGGCACAGGTGTTTAAGTAATTTGCCCACAGTCATGCAGCTAGTAAGTTACTGAGTCAGAATTAAAATACAGTGTTTCTTTATTCCATGATCTTCTCTCCTTCCGGGGTTCCCATCCCACATGTCGGAAGTCTGCTATATGACCAACACTGAAAGATCCAATGCTAGGGAGCGAAATAGAGCTAGTCATTCTCTAACCTTAAGAATCCACAGTATTTTACCATTCCATAGTTCGGTGCAGTTTTCTTTGTCCAAAATATAACTAACTGCCAAAAATGTCCTCTCAACTTCATATAATAAATTGATTAAATCACCCACAAAGTATATTACATTAGTATATTAAAGAGCACTGTTAGCTAATGCCCTTCTTTGTCATGTAGTTACATAATAACCATGGTTGTGTTTTTAAATGTTATTTCTTAAATAATATTTGATTTATAAAATCATTGGAAAACTTTAATAGAGTTTCCATATACCCTTTTATCTAGTGTTCCCTAATTGAAAACTATTGCATAGTGTACTACAGTTTTTAAAAAAATAATTTTGATTGGCATAATGCTCTTAACATTACTATGGATTTTATTCATATTGTATAGGTTTTCTCACAAATAGTTTTATAATTGTTTTCCCAGGTCCCATCTAGGATCTGAGATTGTATTTCATTATCATATTTCCTAAATCTTCTCCAATCTAGGAAAATTTCATAGCTTTTTTTTTTTTCTTTCATGATTCAGCACCTTTGAGGCATACTGGCCAATTAATTTCTGGCATGCTCTTCAATTTAGCTTCATTTGCCTTTTTTTTGTTAAGGTTATTACTGAATTTGAATATTTCTGTTTTACCAGAGTGCTTCCAAAGTGACCTACCATCCTCAATAGACTGTTAGGATGTACATGATGTAAATAATGTCTTATTCCTGGTAAAGTTAACCTTAATGGTTGGAGTAAACTTACTTTCTCTTGATTTCTTCTTTGAAAATAAACTATTTTTCTATTTGTGGTGAGTAAATTATTCGCTACAAATAGTGAGTAGTCGGTTTCTCATCAAACTTTGTCTTACTAATTTTACATCTATCACTGGTTCCTACCCAAAATAATTATAACTCTGACATTCTAAGATGGTTTTCTGTTTCCTTATTCCTTCTGTAGTGAATGGACTTCTTTATAAGAAAAAAACTATATCTTAACCCCCATTTATGTTTTCATTAATAATTTATTGATTGTGGCATGCAGTCTTTTATATTTATTTTATTTTGTGTTTATAACCCATTCCTAATATTTATGGTTTGTAGTCCAGAATATTCTGATCTGGGCCATAAGGAGGTCTTTCAAATCGTTTTCCTCTGACATGCCCCCTTCCTTATTTACGTATTTGTTTAAGCATAGCCCTACAATCTAGTACCATGATGCTTCAGGCTCATTTACTGATGCTTCCTTCCCTACCTCTTGAACAATCACCTCTTCAAAATTGTTTTTACTGCCAACGAGACCTAGAAACCAAGACCAAGGAATATGATATGTACATTGCTGCAGATGTCTCCTTGAAGCTAAGCTTTCCTATTTGACCAGGCCGATGAAATATACCTGTGTGTAGTGATCCATGTGTACGCACACATACTTACATATTCTATATCTATTTCTCTACCTAAATAGTTACCTGCCAATTAGAAAAAATGGGTTAATTCTGATGTGTTCATTTTTCATTGAACATTAGCACTTCATTATAGCTTTCTTATTTTCCAACAGCAAGAATTCTGACTCTAATTTTTACCATAAATTTAATTAATTATTCCACTCAAATATTCCCTACTTTAAAAACTGCTAGCTCATTCTCCTGTCAGTATTTTCTCACTTGGATAGGGAATTTGTGTGTAGTACCTTTTGTCTTTAGCCATAATTACACAATCAAGGCAATGTTTTCTAAATTTACATAGGTTCTTTATTTTTTAAGAACCATTTCAGTGTATTATCAATACTCAGTTATAATATAATTGGTTCATTTGATATAGTTTGTCCCTATATTGTGTTTTCCCCACTTCTTATTTGATCTTTTAAAATTTGCATGCAGCAAAATGACTTTGTTATTATCAGGAGAAGTGGGCCCTTAAAGACTCCAGAACTGTGAGTTAAATAAACATCTTTCTTTATAAAGTTTTCCAGCCTCAAGTATTTCATTATAGTGACTTAAACTTGTATCAATACAGAAACATCATCATAGTGGCCAAATGATACCCAAAGCTACACAGTTAAAAAGAGACCAAACTTGAATTGGAATTGAAAAATTCCTTGTGACACTAGGAATCTCTGGTTATACAGATCAGCCTAAGTTCACACTTTGTATTAATATGGACTATTGCCTATGATCATAAATGTCCTGCTCTTGTGTTTAGTTCAGTTCCAACAGCCCTTTAGCTGGAATCTTGTTCCTGCTATCTGAGGTTCAATGCTTTAATGTGGAATATGATGCCTATTTGGAAAGTCATTCACGGGTGTTCATCAGCACAATCAAACTCAGTGAGTATACAAGAATCTGAACCCTTTTTAATTAGCACTCCTTTTCCCTGGTGTACATGAACTGAAAAAATTATATTGTATCTGAGCCAATCAACACTGTAAGCAATGTAATGAAAACATTAAGAATGATGTAGTCTTGGATTCAAAGATAGACACACACATCAGGGCTAACATTCTCCTTTTCACAAATGAGAGAAATTGAAAACACTCATGTTACCATTATGTCACCAATAATTTGAAGATAGATTATTTTAGAAATCTTACCTCTCTATTGTCTTCCTCAAAAAACCCTATTCTATAAAATATGCCATGAAAGGAACTGAGAATCTCCTTGAAAGTTTCAGAAAAAGAGAAGCTTCCTTTGCTTTGTTTGAGACAAAATAGGAAAGAATCCTGGGGAATGGCATTTAGAAGTTCTCATTCTCTGCAATATGAAATACTTGGGTTAATTTTTTTTTTAAATTGATGAAATTGATGACATTTATGAACCTTGGTTGTGAAGGAAGGGTTCCAAGGTATTAAAATCCGGTGGGGAAATTGGGTTCTGGAAGAACTAAAACTGAAATGAAGAGTGCTGCCATCATTCCGCACTCCGGTCCACACTGAAGAGATATGCAGTCGTCTGTATTTTCCTGTCTCCTCACCTGCCTCTCCAAAGATAGCAGGTTTTCTCATCAAAATTGTGTTTCACAGGAAGGGTGTGAAGATAAGTGAGTTATCATTTGTAAAACACTTTAAAGTCAGAGGTGCTATACTTGATGATAGTGAGAAAATAGAAGGAAAATAGGTGACAACTTGCTGAAAAAAAGCGTGTCATTGTCCATTTATGGATAACTTCAGGGTGGCTCGTATTAAAATCTTTACTCAAAGGTGTGTGGTTCTATTTGCACAAAGTAGCATGCTGTGTATGGCAAAAAGCATGCTAAACACCTTTTATATCTCTCTTTCAAAGTGACAACAGTTACACAAAGGAAAATAAACAAGGTTATGCTGCTTTGCTGACGTAGCTAAAGTAACTGAGGAAAATTGAACTTTCTATAGCAAAAAAAAAAGAGAAAGAGAAGAAATATAAATATGCAGATCATACTTTCCTGCCCCTACTGCAAATTCAACAGGTTGCTATGTGTCTTTTGCTCATTCTGTAAGGTTCGTATCTTGACTATCAACTATATTATCTATTCAAGTTTCCAAATTAGAGTGGAAAGTTAAGTTACAACTCTTAATTTTATTCTTAATAAAACTCACTAAACCCTACATGTTTCCCTCTGAGTCTTCATAAGTGCCAGAATCTTTTACAACATCTTATCTACAACTCTGTCATTAATGCTGACACATATCCTTGCCTTCAATTTTGTCCAGCCTTTCCCTGAATTAGTCAGAGTTCTCCAAAGAAACAGAACCAATACAATACAAGTATATATCAAACCACATTTATTAGGAGGAATTGGCTCCAATGATCATGGCGGTTGACAGATCTTAAGCTCTAGCATCTGCAACCTGAAGATCCAGGATAGCTAGGGGTGTAAGACGGCATAAGTCTGAAGAACTAAGAACTACAGGAGCTCAGGATGTAAACCTCACTCTGACAGCTAGAGATGCTATGTCCCACTCAGGCAGGAAAACGGCAAATTTCCTTCCCTTTTGGTTGTTCTTTTCAGACTCTCAATGAGCAAGATAATGTCAAGCTACACCAAGGAGAGCCATCGACACTACTAAGGCCACCAAATCAAATGGCAACTCAGATGATTTGGAAACACCCCTATAGACAGAGTATGAAGCTGTATGTAATATGGGCATTCAATAGTAACTCACACAGTCATCACAAACTTAATAAGTCACACACCTTTAACTTTATAATGCCACCTAATAACTGTCACCCACATTTTTCTGGCCCACATGTGCGCCATATGCTTACCTACATTTTCCTCCTGCTATTGTTACTCCCATAAATATGACTATGGTGAGGATATTTTGTTAATATGATCGTGTGTGCAACTTTATGGGTGAATATCCTTGCTCTTGCTTGTTTAGCTCAGAAGCTTGATCTCACTCTCGGCTAAGTTTGGGGAATAGTGAGAAGTTTGCATTTACCAAATTTTTCAAGCTGTATTGAATTTCATATTTACATTGGCTCTTTTTCCATCTAAAATTTATGTTATTTTCTTATTTCCTGTGTTATTTTCCAATTTTCTATTTTTAAAAAAACTTATTCTTGTAAGATTATTAGGACGTTTTTGTGTGTGTAAGTTTTAAGGATGAATGCCTCCCTCTTTTTTCATAATCTTCGCTATATTACTTATTGTACTGTATTATTCATGTAGCTAAGTAGATAAACTTGTACTCATGTATTTATTTTCTGATTTCTCACTATGAGCCCTTTGAAGGAATGGTAGTTTATCTTACTTCTGTTCCTCCAGAGCCTTCACAGGTCCTGGGCTATGATTCATATTAAATTAACATTTAAGGAAAAAGGAGAGAGAAAAATTTCAAGGAGGAAGGTAAGGGAAATAAAGAGAAGAGAAGGAAAGCTGGAATGTATGTTTCTTTTATGCAATGCAACTGGAAATTCAAAATGCATTTCCCTGGGAAACACTTGTAATACCACCAAAATAGAATTGAATTACAATTAAATTTAGTTTACAAAATTCACAAAAAGTTTCGTATTTTAAAAACAGCATACGACATTTCTTCTGTAATGTTTACGTCACTGACCACATGAGAAAATACAGTCTGAAATGGAATCATTTTATGAGTTATTTACAACAAATCTGCCCTGAGAATGAACTATCTGATGAATTTTTAGAGCTGAGCTTATTGTAGTTTGCATGAGGAACTGTAACACACAAAAGCAGTTTTGTCTTATAAAAGGGAAACTGTAACCTGACACATAAGGCTAAAGATCTAGATTCACCTCTGGTTTGAAATTAAAATTAGTAAAATGCTGGCTAAAAGCAGCCTTGAGAGAAACCATTAATTTAGCATTTACTAAGATATTTCATTTTCACTAGAGACCATATCTCCTATTCATTATAACAGTTAATGTAGTGTTTTGTAGTTAGATTTGGAAATAAACTGAGCCTAAGATGATAAACTAATCATTTAGAGCTAAACTCTATGGCTTTATGTGAATAAGATATAAAGTCTTTTGTCTTATGTCTTATAAAGTCATATACTTCTCAAATCAAGGACAGGTAATATAGGGAAAACCAGACACACACATGCATGGGATATACACACACACACACATGAGAAACTGGTAGTAAATATCAAAATTATGGCTCCTTATTTTAATATTTTGTGTATATTTAGGAAGAATTTTCTGTTAGGCTACTCAAATCACCAGTGATAAGGGAAGCTCATTCAAAAAGTGGTGATATTGTCAGCCTAAGTTGTGATATTGTAGCCTAATAGAAAATTCTACCTAAAATATATGGAATATGAAATTAAGGGATCTTAATTTTTTATTCATTACCAGTTTCTGAGCCTAGTTTAAAGTAGTTATACCAATGATTTTGGTTAATGGCAGCACTCAGCAGCAGTAGCCCAAGCAAATCTTGATGGCAGGCCCATCATACCACAAGCCTAGCAGAGGTCATTACTAAGGATGAGGAGAATTTACAATAGCAGAAGACTGACTGACGGAGGAGATAACAAGTAGCAGGTTGTAAGCTCCAAATTGTTGAGGACTGTTCATTCAACTTTCCTTCCTCTTTGTAAGCTGACAAAAAATAGAAACCAACCATTATCCTGGAGAAGCTGTTCTCAGGTGGGTGAATATCCAAAGCAAGTGGGTATTAGTTACTTTTCTCATTGCTGAGACAAAATACCTGACACCCAAAGTTCAGGTGTCAAAGGTAGGATTACATGAGCCTTTCATGGTTCCATGATACCTCAATGTCTCCCTCTGCCTCTCCCTCTGTTTTTCTTGCTCTCCAGTAAGCTACCTACACACAAGTCTTCAATTTAAATTCTATTTCTTGGGGCATCAGTTACACAGGGAAATGGAGGATGTTACCAATGATAGCACAAACATTGATGGAGGAAATATTGCACATAATCTTGTTATTGATCCTAGTGGGGAACAAATATTAGCAAGAATAAGTTTGACTACAAATTTCTGCCTCTTACAATATGAATCAAACTCCTTATTTTGCAGAAGAAAACACTGAGTCAGAGAGATAGTAAAAAATAATGTTTAAGCTCCCCAAATAAAGAAAAACAAGAATTAAAAAAACTAATACCCCTCTCTTTTTTCTATTTTATTTTATTTTTTTTTTTATTTTTTGGTGTTGGGATTGAACTCACAGCCTTAGAAAAATTATTTGTACACTACTAATCTTCAGTGGTAGTTCTCAAATCCAAATCTGCATCTGAATCACAGGCCAGTGCTTTTGTTTAGTTTTCTTCTTGTTATTTTGCTTTAGAAAGATTTCCAGGCCTACTCTCAATCAGACTATCTCAGAGTCAGTTTGGGGAGTCTATCAGCATCTATATATTTTAATGCTACAAAGATTATTCTGATGATCCAGTCAGTTTGGGAAATGTGGCACGAAAAATCTATAGCTGGGGAGTTTTACCATTTCCTAACGCTATTGTAATAATATCACAAACGGAGTGACTTTAACAAGAGAAATTTATTTCCTTTCATTTCCAGATGCTAGAAATCTGGGATCTAGATGTTGGCATGGTTGCAGTCTTCTGAGAGTTATGAGATACAATGTATTTCATACTTTTCCCTTTGCCTCTGGTGGATTACAAACATTCTTCTTACATGTATATCTATGTTCAAATTTCCTCTTTTATAGACACATTTCATACTGGACTACTTTAAGAACCATAATCTCAGTCAATTATATCTGAGCCCACGATATTTCCAAATGAAGTCACATTCTGAAGTACTCTAGGTTAAAGTTTTAGCATATTATTTTGGGGAGATAGAATTCAACCCACCAAGAGAGTCTATAATGTGCACCTTTCACACTCTTATATTATCCAGAAGTAAGGAAAGAGTAAAATAAGTAAACTAGAAGGAAAAATTAGTAGAAAAAAATATTTCTTCTATTGACTTAGCATCAGGTTTTAAAGTTTAGATGTATCAGGATGAGGGTGCGGGTGGAATATTCTCTTGGTTACTTTCTCATTGATGAGACCCCATACGAACACCCACAGCTCTAAAGAGAAAAAGGTTATTTTGGCTCATGGTTTGCAGAGGTTTCAGTCCATAGTGGACTGACTGTACTGTACGGCAGGGTGACATGACAGGGGGTCATGGCAGAGGAGAAAGAGCTTGTGGCATCCAGCAGGAAACAGAGAGAGATCAAAGGAATAAGGAAGGAGACAGACCCTTCTGGGCCACACCCCTAGTGACCCACTTCATCCCAGCAAGCTTCACTTCCCAAAACCACATTTAGCTATAAATGTATCAGCATCAAAATCCCCACCTACAGGTGCACGAGGCTTTGAAGAGACATCTAGATAGAAACCAAAGCAGAAGCTAAAGGTCTCGCATAGATTTGGTGGATTTAATTCTACCCTCTGAAATTTAATGGACACATTTCAATCTCTTTCTGTATGGTATCCCTCTGCATTGCTCCAGCCATTGTTTTCAAGGAGGCCCTTACTGTTAAATAAGGATCTTAAAAGCAATAACTTTATCACTTTGACCATTTAAATCATGCTTACTACTTTAATATTATTGGGGGGGGTGGGTTGCTAGAGATTGAACTCAGGACCTTGCATTTGCTAGGCAAGCAATCTACCACTGAGCTAAATGCACAACTCTTACTTGAACCTTCTTTAATTTTCAATTATTACTGTTATTTCTATTATTTTTTCTACTTGAGCTTTCCACAAGTAATATAAATTAACATTTGTTGATTGTCCAGCAGTTAAAAGGCCCTGCACCAAATAGTCCAGGAATATGATACGACATGTAATCATAACCAAATCTCAATGATTTCACTAACTATAGCAAAAGTTTATGCCAATAAATATTTGTGCAGCCACACAATTGATGTAAGTGATGATTAAGGTCACAAACCATTACTTTAAATAGCTCTTGGATTTTTTTTTCCTCATAGGTTTCTAGATTGTTGTCTGAATGTCACATCAGATAAGATAAATTTTCACTGCCTCCTAGACATGGTCTAATAAAAGGGAATGGTATCATTTTTGGAAGACAATCAATACCCTGACATTTTCCAGGAGAAGTGTCTCATAGAAATTTAAAACCTAAATAAATAAGCAAATTCTAATATGTGGTATCACCTCTATGATTTAAGAACACCTTTCTAGACTTTCTAAAGAGTTAATTTTAATTAGTAGCATACTAGAAAGTTAAAGATTATTGGATACCTTTTCAAGGCTTCAGTGGAAAAAAATCATTGGCTTGTTATTTCAGTCCTTGGAGACAAACAACCAACTATGTTAAAAAAAAAAAAAAAAAACAAGGTTAAACTAAAGGAGAATTTAAACTACAAGTTTTGTTTGTTCTATTAATAGTAAGTTCTGTGTGGAAATTTTGCATCCTTTTTGCAGATAGAAGTCAGACTGACAGAGAGCACTAAGTACTCCGTAAGAAATACACTTTCAAATTTTTATTTCAACACAGCAATAAATCTTTCCTATCCTGTCCACAAAAGGAAAGTAATCTTTGGGGATTTGTCTGTTTGGTTCTCAACTTGAGTGTTTCAGCTCGCCTATAAATTACTAGCACCGAGCTTGTTTGGTTAGCTAATTCTGAAGAATTGGGAAACAGTACTGAGAAGTGAGAGGCCAAAGCTGATTAAGTTTTCTGACTGCTGGAATCACTTATCTCTTGGGATTTCATTTGAAATAGAATTTGGGAGGTGGGGGAACAACAACATTCAGAAACCAATTCTACAACCTTTAAGTTTCTGATTTTTATCACCATGCCCATCATTTCTTAACACATTTTACTTTTCTTCCATAAAAACTCAGTGTATGAGATCACAAGTTCAACCAAACAAAAAAGTAATGATAGTAAAGAGTGTTTTTCTCACCTCAGCAGTGCCATTTGGTTTATGTTGTTTCAGAGCGTATAAAGTCAACTTCCTTCACTTGTTCGGGTTTTAGGAGTTACTGACAGTTTTTGTCGTTGAACCGCATGCTTTTCTGGGCTTCTGTTACACATTTATGAATTTCTTCAGGGGTATGAGTCCCATAGGGTGTCAGAGAAACTGACATCCCAGTCTGTAGAATCTGTTGGCTTTTAAATAGTTTCACCTGGTGGCTTGAAATATCTTCCAGAAGCCTCCTTTATCCTTTTATAAACTCTAGTCATGATAATTGAGTGTCAATGCATTTATGCAGAAAACTGAAGCGGAAGATGATGAATTGTTTATTGCTATCAGATACAGGTAAGTGAAGTAAGTAAGAAGTATTTAGGGAAAACTTTCTAAACAGAAGGGAGACATGCACTTTTAAGCCCGAATCAGGTAGCCAGTAAGATTTTGAGAATGGAAGCAGACAGAGCAACTCTTCTGGAAGGAAATATAACAGCTTCGCTTACATTTATTTCAGCTATCTGACCTTACTCTCAAGGCGAAGGTGAGGCTGCAGACCCACAGAGACCCTGCTTCTTCATCATGCTGACCTACACGTAGAATCACAAATGTCCTGTTTGTGAGGTCATGAGTCTCCTGGCTGAAGCGTTTGATTTAGCATCTTAATCACTTGCAAAAGACCATAGCTCTGATTTGGGCCCGTGTCACCTGGCAAATCCATATTCCCCCCAAATAAAAAGACAGAAATAAAGGAGAAAAAAAGAAAGAAGAAAAAAGAGGAGGAAGAGAAGGGAAAATTAGTACTTTTGAATGAAACCATCACAAGCATTGCTGAAATGGAAATAAACACATCAAGTGTAGAAACTGTATCAGAGAAGGAAGCAGGTTGGGTAAGCAGTTTAGCAAAAAAGTGACTAGAAACAACTCCAATATTTCCAGAACCTTCTCAGAATAAATGAGTAGAAAGATTCTTTCTTTAGCAAATAGGCAGATAACCTAATTAACAATGAAAACAAAGTTCAAATGACTGATACAATGAAGCAAATTGATGTTGTACTTTAAAAACAGTACAAAAGAGTCCCACACTTGTAATCCCAGCACTCGGGAAGCTTAGTCAAGAGGACTGCAAACTGGAGCCCTGCCTAGGCAGTTTCGCAAGACCCTCTCTCAAATAAAATATTGAAAAATTGACTGGGGATGCATCTCTGTGCAAAAGCCCTGGGTTCAATTCCCAGTACCACAACGAATAACAGCAAAAATTAGTACAAAAGAACATTCTGTATACTATAACTAACAAATTTTTTTCTGTTCTTTATAGACATGGATTTATTTTTATTTTGGCTTTTTTTCTTCAGTTTATTCCATAGGTCTAATACACCCAAAACCTTTTGAGTATTTAATTGACATTCCTTGTTGACACATTGAGCTGAGAAATATAATTTGAAAATGCAAATCCAACTTGTATCTTACGGATACAAGATTTTAGATCCAGTTATTCAGTGAGAAAACATATTCTCTTTTAGGTCCATATTGCTCACAAAAGCTTCTGAAAATCCTCAGACATTAAGTTTGGAAGAGACCGCCTGGATCTCCACCATTAAGTGTCTGGGATGCAAATCTGAAGACATGTAACATTTCGCCATGATTTTCTGTAGTCTTAAGGAATACCCAGGGATGTAAGCAGAGTATAAGCACCTCAGCTTATTGATGATAGCAGCTTATATATTCCAGAAATACATCCATATCTTATTGTGGTTTTCTTATTGGGTAGACCTACATCCAGCTATACTAGCCACTTCCATTCAATATTATCCACTTATTCCTTAGTCATTTACTAAATATCATTCCTGTCATAGTAACTATGACAGGTGCTTGAGAACTGTGAGAAAAGCTTCAGTTCTCTTTCAAAAGAGCTCAGAACCTAAAGGAGGAGAAAGTAAAATAACCTTAAAAGCACACTATGAGAAAGAATTTACTGATGTAACCTAGAGGGGTTTTTAACAGAGATGCACTCAGCTCAGGCTGAGGAATGGATAACGGAAGACTGGCCCATTGTTGAACCTTGGAGTATGCATAGGAAGTAATCTTGTGAGAGAAAGCATAAAAGCATTTCAATGAGAGGACTGTATAAGCAAATAGTGTATATATATGGTGCATATGTATTTATATACAAAAATATATATTTGCATATTTGGGAATCTACAAATATGTTTCTATAACTAGAGTATCAGGGTGGAAAAATAGAAAAAGCACCAAGTAAACCTGCATTTACAGGCAAAGATCAAATGAGGGAGATTTTTGAATTCCAGATCAAGAAATTTACACTTTAGTGTATGTGGGTGGAAGCTAAGGGATTTTAAATGTATAATGAAAGAGAAATTCCATGAATAGTTACATATTTATAAAAACTCACGTTTTGTCAAAAGTATTTGGTTGGGTCAAACACTATTTAGGACAAGGATGAGTTAAAGAAATTGATGCGTAAACAGAGCAGAGAGGAGAACATATTTCACAGAGGATTTAGAGGAAGTTTCTTGGTATCATTCACTGAGACATTTAAGGAACAGAAGAGCTGGAACTGGCTTAACATGGTGTGTCTCTTGAAAAGACTGTAATTTCTGTATTGAACATGTTAAATTTGAGATGTTACTTTAGTAAAGATGTTCAGTAGATAAAAGGGATCCTATTCTTGATAGAGATATCAGAGTAGGATTCTGAGTAAATTGAGTAAGTACTTGAAAAGAAAATGGGGAACAGTCAGAGATTTAAGAGAAAATCAAGGAAGCTTTAGGGTCATGCAAGACGTGGTCAGTAATACCTAATGCACAGAGTGAAGCAAGGAAGTGAGTCAGAAAAGAGCAGTGGGTAGGTCCTACATTCTACCTATTATCTTATCAAAACAATGACCAAGTAACAGTAAAATTATGTAATAAAAGGGAAAGTGTGTTTGGTGCACTTAAACTTTTGAGAAACTGTTGATAATATAAATAAAATGGGATCATAGCAATAAAAGATTCATAGTAATCTCATCCCAAATTACACTGTAGTGTATAAATGGGGATTTTCATGAGACATTTTTAAGATCATTAAAAGATTAAATTGAAAACAAAAGCATTAAAACAACTGAGAAATACTGGAAAATAAATAATTGTGTAGATGAACATAATCTATACCAGTTATCAAACTGAATGAATTATTAAATATAAATCACTAAAATGAATTATTAACAAATTAAAACAATGAAGTATTGATATAGACATAGGTAAGAGGTCAGCACAAAGGAATAGACCATCCATGAATATCCTTATGAAAAAGGCAAATTTTTATAATAAAAATGAAAATCATTAAGTGATTGTAAACCATCTAACAAATAGCTTAGGACATTGACTTTCCAACAGAGAAATACTAAAATGCTAATATTCTACACAAACACACGCACATATATATACACATAGGAATAAAATAATGTCCTGATAGATTAATGTTATAAGAGTATAGCAAAACAAAATGTAAAATATTATTTCATGAGTTTCAGAAACAAATCACACAGAGGAAAGATTTTTGGGATGGCTATTTTCTTTTAATTCATGTATAACACAATATACTATTAAAAATTTTAAAAATTAACAACATAATAGAAAAATTGAAATACATAAAAGATTAAATTCCTTTAAGTTAAAAATCACCAATAAGCTAATATGATTGGCAAACCATGATATAAGAAAAATTAACGAAGATTAAATAGTAGAAAGCAATGTATACATAGCCAGTAAATAATCCTTGAAATAGATATTTTTCACCATTTGATAGTCAATAACAAAAAAGTATGGTTGAAATGCAAGGCTAAAGTTGTGAACTCCCATTTGTTGTTGATGAGAAAGTTTGTTGAATGATTTTGGTAGTGACTCGGCATGAGCTGTAAGTTTTTGAAAGTGTGCTATCTCTCCCACAGTGATATTCCCACCCTGAAAGAACTCGGAATATATTAAGTAATTAAAGGGCCAGGTGCGGAAAGCAGTTTAATCCACTCACATCCTGTATAGATACAGATAAATGTACATGAAAAGTAATAGAAGACAGACACTAAGTGACCAATAGTGTTTTACTATGTGATGGCAGATGGAGTTGAGTGTGAAGGGAGAATATTCCTGGATTAAGTGGAACCTGTGAGCTTACACATCAGAATGTGAAAACATCAATTTTATGTGGCAAATTAACCATCGGGCTGTAGTTTGGGACACAGAAGCTGAATTGTAGAGTAAAGAATGCAGAAAGAACAATTTTCTGGTGAAAATGGAGACATTCTTTCAAGAAGTTGATTTGGAAAGGCAATAATGGCCAGCAAGGATAGTAGCAAGTAGATAGTATCGATTTCTAAAGCAAAACAGTACTTGTTTGGTGTGTAACATTGTGTTTTAAAGCTGACAGTTGAAAAGCAAGGAAAAATTTATATTATTACATATTCTGTTTGAATGTAACAAATCCTTTTGCTTATTAAATCTAGTAAAATTATAGTAGAGAAAATTGAACTGCAGAAGATGTAGACTGAGTATGTGATAACCTCTCTCCTTCTGCTGCATCTAGTAACCCTGTTTAACGCCTGACTTCAACGTGCCTCTTTTTTTTTTCTATAAGGCATTATTTACTTTTGCTCATATACTAGCTTAAGTATCTATGTTTCAACCTCCTTTTCTCTGAGATTAAGTACTCTAACAGCAGTGATTTATTTATAAACAAGCGGAAAAATAACACTGACAGAGAAATTACTCTATTGAATGAGCAATTTCTTGAGTCCTTTGAGATAGGCAGAAAGTGTACTGTGTTTTTGAAATTCCCCCAAATTTCTGATTATTCTCTTCTTTGTTCACAAGTGTTTCTTACTATTTGATGTGCATTTCAAGGAGAAATAGGAATCATTTATAATCTAATGAGACTACCAAAATATTTTGGGGAGAAGAGTAAACTAGTTGATGCTGAAATACTTTTGTTCTGTTTTTCTTTGTTTTTTGTCCTTTTTTTGTGATATGCCTTTGACTTTTGAATACTATTAATCAAGGGACAAAACCATGCTTGCAAATGAATGAATCAAATTGGTACTCAAGTGTCAAGAGTAGAGAGATGTGAATGAACAGGAGTTCATATTTTGAATTTCAGCATTGTGAACACACTGTGTTTGTGTCACTATTTTGTGAATGTGTTTCCCACTCTGCTATGAATTATCTATAACTTGGACAGTTGTTAGGCACAAGCTCAGCTCAGAGGCAGTAACCAGTAACACAGCAATAGATGGAGGGTAATTAGTTATACTTCTCTTTCTATGTTTTCTTTCAATTTTCTTTTTGCCACCAGCAGCTGCTTTGACGTTAACCACAGATTTACAAATGATGGTCTATGTAGAAGAGTATGACTGCATTTTTCTGATATTCTCTGAGGTGTATTTTACTAATCGGCATAGGTTTAGCTTTTCTGGTGTGGGGCTGGGAAAGTAGGAACTCCACACACAGAAATGAAATGGAAACACTGCTTGTTTTTTTTCCCCCTCGGTAACCCTCTGCCCTCCAGGCAGTTCTTTTAAAAATAGCTTCTGCCTGCCTTGTGCCATTATTATCACAGATACAATTCCCATCCTGACTGCCCCAAACTGAAATTAGTCTTCTGCATTCAAGAATAGCTCATCTGTGTTCTAGTTGCTTTTACGTAAGTCACTGTGGTGTATGTCAGTTTTCATTGTTGGTATTTCCATGAAGTGTTTACAGTGTCCCTGTGATATTGTATGGGAAAAGCAGGCAATAAACAGTCTCTGCTCCATGACTTTCTTACCCTTACATAGACCCTATCACACCTGATGTGATTAAGACAGGTTACTTTATCTACTTATTAAACGAAAATATCTCATGGATCCGTCTATCAGTTACTCTACTGTCTAAAATAATCTGTTGTCTGGTGAAGGAAAATAAAGAAAACTATCTGAAACTTTGAACTTTCTACTGGAAAGGAAGAAATTGCTTAAGTAAAATTGGGCAAGTGTATAAAAGTAGCCCAATTTCTGAAACCACCCAGTGTGACAATATTTGTGTATGTGCATGCAAGTGTGTGTGTAAGTATGGGTTTGTACGGCGTTTCTTGATATAGTATAGTTTCTGTGAACCTGTAGTTTTAAAATTCCCCGAAAATCAGTGCGAATTTTAGACTATAAGTAGGAAATGAAGCCCACTGCTTTTGTGAGAAAATTATATAATGAAGAAATTACTATGATTTACAAAGACATAGGCAATTAAACTATTATTAACATGATTGCTTAGATCATAATAATTATTAACCAATAAAAGTACATTAGAAAGATGATAAAAGAAAAGATAACAGATTTGGATTTTTGTCTTTGAGTTTTGAATCTAAATAAACTTTTGGATCTAAAAAAGACTTTCAATGACTCTTCAAGAGCAAGATTCACATTATCTGTGTGCCTTGTGACTAACAAAATGACTGCAGTCATAGGGACTTTGATATTTTCTAAACTAGTAGTTTTACCCACTCCATGGCTACATGCCTTGCCAGCAGGAGATCTGCCAACACCATTACTGAAAGTAAATGATGTCAATAAATGTCTTGAGTTGTGCTTTAGACTCACGGAGCACTGTATGTCTTGATGGCATCATTAGTTCGCTTAAAACTCTAGCTCAGACTGAAAAACATCCAGGGTCATGATAGAAAATTCTACCACTGCCATTCATTGATTCAATCCTTCATGATGTTATCTTTTTATTGAGTCTCTGCAAGCCATGCCTATCCGTATAAAATTAAAGGAAAAGAACATTGCAAAAAGAAAGAATGAATAGTAATACCAGACAACAGAAAACCAGACCATTACACACAAGGTATGTGCAGGGAGGAGTAAATCTTTGTGTTCTACCTCGCTGTTGCTCTGAGGACTTCTTCAAAATATTAAGGTGCTTTTCAAACAAAAGAACCAGAATTATATATTTTTTCTTAGTATCAGTCTATTTTTCTTAATATCAGTCTATTTTGGATTTTATTTATTTTTTTTACCAAGAACATGCATTGGATTTTAATTTTTTGTCTTTATTATATTCATTTTAGTTTTATCATTATATTTGAAAATGTACTCCTCCATATCTTTAAATACTTAAGACCTTATTTCCAAGATGTTAAATATTTTTTGTCTCCTATGTTATATCCAGCACTAGCTTTTTACATATCAGAGGGTAAGTCTAGCTGCTCTTCTTCCAACTTGGTGGGAAGTGGAAAACATCTTTACTGTTTTCTCAAGGTTGTACTACTGCCATGTGCAAAAAGATTTATTTCTGATAGATCAAATAATTTTGGTTTTATGTGCATGATCATTTGATTCTGAAAACTGATTTTCTAATTTAAAAGTTATCAAATCAAAATCAAATTTCTGAAATGAAAGTGTACATAAAAATGTTGTTTCAATAAATCTTTAGATCTTATGGCATCATAATTATTGAATGTTTGAAATTTGTACAAATTTGAGAGTATAAAAATGAACACATAAAATACATCTAATTTATTAATCTTCCTTATTATAGAAATTATTACAAAATACATCTGACTATTACACAGTAATTCTACAGACCTAAGACTTCCTTGAATTTAGAAGATTTCCTCAGTGTTACTTCTATCTTTCTACTAAGACAAATTCATTTCATTTTTAAATTTAATATGTAGTAGCTTTGGCAGCTTGGTCAAATAATTCTTCCTGCACTGTACTCAATGCCATAATACCTATTAGGATTTCACATAAAGGTTTAAAATAAACCTTACAAAACATGTTAATTCACAGATATCATGAAAGAAAAGCTTAAGGAAATCTGAAAGGGAAAAAATAAGCGGTACCTATTGCATCCCTCCAAGAATTATGCCTTGGAATATTGTCATAGTGAACATATTTGGACAACCAAAAAATTCCTTGAACTTTGTTGCAAGTGTAAGATCTAAATATGTTTTGATATGTTTAAGCAATTTGTCCCCAAATCCATATGTGTCTATTTTTGAAGATAAATGATGTCTTCATTGCTTCACAGTATCATGGCACTTATGGACGTCAAATTGTACAGGGCAGATTAAGAAGTAGTGTTAGATTCTCTGGAGAAATAAGTAAGGGTGTGGCAATATAGTTATACCCTGGAAGAAAAATGTGTATGGTTTCATCAAGGAAAATTGACACACTCAGAGTGAAAATATGGACAGAAATTCTCAATGGAACAAAACTGCAGAGTTAAATTGGTTATCTGGACTTCAGAGAGTTAAAGCTGTTGATTTCATGATTTAAAATAATAACAAATGGTTTTAAGAGACTCAATTTGAACAGGAAAGTTTGGATTAAAAAGTGATTATGTAATGAGATGTTTGAGGAGTTTTTTGCAGTTAAGAGATAAGAACACAGCAATATATATTATTTTATTTTAATTTAATTTAATTTAATTTTATTTTATTTTATTTTATTTTATTTTATTTTATTTTTTGGTGCTGGGGATCGAATTCAGGACCTCCTGCTTGTGAGGCAAGCACTTCAACCACTGAGCTAAATCCCTGATGACAGTAATATATTTTAAAATGAGCATATTTCAACTAAAAAGAATACCTTTGTATCCATTTTATTTTTCAAAGACCATCATACCTTACATGATATCACTTTTTATTAAATTTACTATTTTTCCTTTTTGAGATAATTAGGTGTTTTACTATCAATCAAAATAATTATTTTAAAATATATATGAAAATACTATTCTCTTTTTGTCTCAAACCTAAAAAAAAGTCTTGTTAATCATGAAGTCAAATGCAATAGGAGTGAGGTACAAAGGCTGAAATCATTTACTAAAGAAAATTATAAGTGGGTAAGTTACATAGAAAGGTAATAACAAAAATATTATTATTTCCAGGTAGTTCTCCAAAAAGACAAAAAGCTCCCAGCCATCAAATAGGTACCAAAATATGCATTATTGTTATTCCTAGCATTTTATCTGTACAGAGGTTCATGATGCCAGTCTTAGTATCTGAATATAAACTGTATCTGAAAAGGTAAACCTGTCTCACTTAGAGCAGTACACTACAAATGAACACAGATATGTTCTTTGCTCTGCAAATACTTTGTATAATTAGATTTTAAAAGCATTCACCATGTGCTCTGAGTAGTTCTGTACATCAAAATTCTTGAAAATACAATATAATTATTCAAAATAGCCTGTGTCATAAAGGAGCTTATAATCTTTAAAAAAAAAAGACAAGAAATCTACCATTTTAAAACTTACAACAATAAATACATGTCACATGAGAAAAAGCACTTATTATAGAAAACTGTCAGACAAAAGGAGATAAGGGTTTTATTCAAATGACTAGAAAAATCTGACAGACCCAGAACAAAGTAAAGACTTTAGAAGGATTAGGAAAAAAATTCTCAGACCCAAGTGTGTGTGTGTGTGTGTGTGTGTGTGTGTGTGTGTGTGTGTAGGATAAAGTGTGAGGCCATTTGCATGCAATAGGGTCAAGGAGATCTTACTTTCCCATTTTTTTTCTTTGTAAATATGAATGTGGCTCTTGTTCATATTGGGCACTAAACAAATGAGTAATGTCAGTCCAGAAAGATAAGATCGTGGTGGCCAGGACAATGGAAACACCTCAGGAAAGAGATAGTGGTGTACGTTCAGACTATATTCTTGATAACTTTCTGTAGGGCAAATCATATTGTGAAATTCTATATTAAGAAAACTTGCTATACAAAAGAATTCTGTGAGATAATGTGTGAAAAAGTGAAAGTGAACACACCGAGCAGTGGTTAACATTAATAATAAAGTTTTATTATTTTGTTGGCAGAGAGGGAAACACACCATCACTTCTAAGTAATGTCACCTTTTTATGTCCCTATTTGTAATTGATCTGAAAGAAAATATGTAAAGTAAGCTTTATCCCCAAATCATTCTTTCAAATAATCTGTTTTTTGCTCCCCTTGACACCAAAACATGATGTTTTTTTAAAAAATGGTATTAGGTAGCCAAAACAGAGCAACTCTGAAGAGTTTTAATTCCATTGACACAGTTATTTTGAGATGGAAATACATGATAGGAGATGCACATTTGTAAGTATTTATGACGGTTCTAAACATTAGGAAATTCTGCAAAATCCAAAACTAATGTTCTCAGTGCCTAGGGCAAGCTTGTATGTATGTTAAAAGGGACACAAGGGACCAGAATCCTGTTCTGCTGAGTAGGTGGTTACAGAACAAGGCACCTGGAAGGAAAAAAAAGTATACATTTCCTTTATTTCAAGTTGTTTTTGTGCTTCTCTCCAAATTAAAATGACCGGCTTTCACATTTCATACATCCTAAAACATCTTGCAATAAGATAACCTTTTTTAAAAACACATGAAAACAACTGATTTCTTTGTACTCAGTTGTTGCTTTTAGCCATTGATAATTATTTGCACTGCTTTTACAAAATGTTCCTCCATTTGTGGCATCCAGTATTCCTGCAAAGCTGAGTCACACATTAAGGTGTGATCTATTCTCTACAGTACACCTAGAGACTCTCTTCCCTGGGACATCCCTGTGGTGTATACATCCCTATGGTGTATAATAACTAAGAACAGGTCATTCATGTGTGGAATTGAGGGAGATTGACGATGGCAAATACAATTGCCTTCAAAATGAAAGTTCTCACATTGTGCCTTTTAAGGTTTAATTGCTGCTAAGATAACGCTATCAACTGCATTTGTAGGTACTATTCTCTAGCATGGCACAAGATATATAGGTTTTAATATCAGTAATACTTTGAAGTTAAATAATCACCACCGTCGCCTTTGCCCTCACCCAAGGTGTTCATAGAATTCTAAAGCACATTTTTGCAGTTAGCCTCAGTGTGACCCTGCAAGGGAGGGAGCTTAGGACAACCATAAAGTAGCCATAAAGCAGAGGGGTTGCAGGTTAGGAAGAGCTGGCATTATTTTTCTCCAGTTTCAGAAGCTCCAAGAGTAAAATTTAGCTCAAAATGACTGATGGTTACTATTGTAAACTTTGTTAGGACAGGAGATTATACATAGTCATAGACTGATGCTTCATCAAAATGTTCCCTTGCATCAGTGACTAAAGAAGAGTTTTGAATGTTGGAACTTTGGGAAAGTTACACAGACATTTTTACCTTGCCTTCCTACTCTCAGAAAGAGCATAATAGATACAATTTGGGGGAACGCCACTCACCTTACAAATTCTCTGTTTTCTCTATCTTATAATAATAGAATGGCACAGGAATACATAAGGGTTCAAAACCAGGAAACCCTATAAACCTGAATTTATTGAATGGTTTCATTGAGGAGGGAAAAGTTGAGCTGATCTAAAAAATAAGTAGAATTATTTTATCAAATAAGAGCGTGAACTTCATATTATCAGGATGAGGAATAGGTGTATCCTCTTGTTGTTCCTCAAGTTCTCTTCATTTCTCCTCACTACTTCTCTGGCTACATAGTATTTGATTTTTACCCCAAATAAACTTTTTTTGATGGCATTTCAATAATCTTCCAAGTGGAAATTGGAGTCTGCCTCTCTGATAAACCATTGATCACAATGAACAAATCCGTTTGAGATTGCTGTTTGGGGGAGGAGGAGATTTAGTAAGAGAATTCTTGGGGTGGGTTCCCTTGGAGATCTGTAAACAGTCAGTTGACAGATTCATATGATTTAGGGCTAACCTAAACACAAGAGGATACCTACCTGCCAAAATAAGAGTTAAGACCTCTTTTCATTCAGGTACTCCCAGAGGTAAATGATTGGAAAGGCCTTTAGATAGCATCAGTCCATTTGGAATGGGAAAAAACTAGACTAGGGAAGTAAATCAAGGAAGGAAAATCACCCAATTATGTGTGTATTATCAAGCTACTGACCACCGCAGCAACAGGAATTTAATTTTAAAGGAGAAGCTCTGGAACATAGTGTTACATATGTGCCTTAGGAGTAACTCACACCACAAGTGAAGGTTCTGGATGTTTGTTTATGACCTTCTGTTAGTCCTTGGTCGAGGGCTGCTCCTACATCACACGTGATGGAACTGGCAGTGTCTGATACAGTCTGTTTGCCCTGCTTAGATTCATTTAGGCCCCTAATGTCCTCCATACTGGAATAGATTTTCCAAGGTGGTGATGGGACAGAATTTCAAAACTAAAAGGAAGAGAGTTATAAAGAGGGGAAAGCTACAAGAATAAGACATGGCAAAGAATATTCATTATCCTCTGCTCTATGACATAGCTCCTTCACTGGACAACAATCCTAATAGCCTAATTTGCTCATCTATAAATTTGTGGTTTCTGTAACTGCTGGTTTAGGGTTATCAGGAGGTATGGGAGACTCCAATGAATCTCCTCAGTTGTAGACATTTTCTACTCAGTCCCACAAAATGTAGCAGCAACTGTATCTTCTCATAATAATCAGGGTCAATCATCCCATCCAGTATAAACAATTTCCTTTTTCTGGCCCCAGGAGGCAAAGTCACTACTTGGCACACATACATTTTGTTTTAGTGGAACCACTATTCTGTCCTCTGAAGCAAATACCACTTAGAACTCAGAAACTAGTTGCATGCATGCAGGAATGTGGGTCACTGGGTATAATGGTAAGTGGGGCCAATTCTACCTAGATCTCTCAGCTTCTAAAACAGTATGTTCTAGCACACATCATAAAATGGCTGGTCATCCGTTCAACATCTATATTGCATTTTCAAGACCATCATCCAAGCTCCACAGGTACCCCTCTCTGTGTTTGAGATGTTCTGGTGGACTGATTTGGTCAACTAGAGCAGGAGCTCCCAGCTGGCCTGAGTTGGTGTTGTTCTGCGCATAGAGAATACACCTGAGGACTGTTGCCAAGACAAAAGAGAACGGGAGCAGAAGATAGGGGCCAGATGTCCTCAGGAGAAGCTCTGTTGCGGCTAGCTGTCCCGAAGGGGACTCGGCTGTTCTCATGGCAGAAGGAGCTCGGGGCCTTGCTGTCATCGAGGATGGCTGCTGTTGCTTCAGGGGAGCTCTGGTCCTCATCTCCACTGCAAGCATCCTATCCTGGTTCCAGTAAAGATTTCTTCTGCCTTTTGGTGCAGACATGGGCATACATGGGACAGTGCTGTGGGCTCCCAGCCCTTGATTGGCTATTTTGGGTCTCCAGGGCATAGGTAGGCATTCGGCACTCTTCTTGCATTTGGCTTATGGGTGAATGTTGTCACTTGTAAATGTCCTGTATTAAATCTGCTCTTTTGCAAACAATTGACTCTAGAAGGGTAACTAATATAGATGTTTAAATCAGGTGTTTAGTCAGGCTTTTAAAAAGTTTTCATGTTCTTCTCCAAGACATTTGTTTCCATGGCAGGTTTCAAGGGTTAGGACCAATGAGCCCCAGGGGGCCATTCCCAATCCAGCATCTTCTTCACCTCAGCTGATACTGTCCAAATCCCACGGTGACAAATCAGGTGCTTTTTTTTTTTAAACCTTCTTTGAATAGCGCCGGTCCAGATACCGTGAGCAGGAAAGTATATTCACACTCAGGATGTGCTACTTGCACAAGCACCCACCAGGGTAGATGAGTTCCATGAACTCTAACAGCACGTAGCTGTTAGCTCTCCTGAAAGCGTGGTGGTAAATGAATGGGGCACCTTCGGTCCCTGCTCTGGTCAAGTTGGATACCCAGCAGATTTAATACCAGATCAACCATGATGTGAGGGCTCCATGCTTTTGGGTCCCTGCACGCCCTCTGTCGTTCATCCTTTGGTTGTTCTGTTTATGAGTCCATGTGCAGTTGCAAACAGAAACAACTGACACCTGCTGAAAAAGTCGCCCCATCCATTTGATCATTCAGAGGTTTCTCCCACAGTGAATCTTCTGAGAGGTGTTCATGTGAGACACAAAGATCTCCAAGTCTGTGACCATCCAGCCAAATAATTCCACTGCCCGTGGATTACTGCTGATCCCTGGCTCTGGTCATTTCTCCTCAGACAAAATGAACACTCAGGGTACTTTCCAGAATCCAGTTGATGGGGAGAATTTTCCTTCCATAACTCTCCTTCATGGTCATTCTAGATTGAGAGGAAAATGCTGTGGCCATCCACCTTGAGGTCTTGCCAAAATTACCTGTCAAGTCATCTATAAACCAAAGTTATTCCCCTTCTTCAGTTACCTGATCACAGAAAAGGCTGCGAGGACAAAAGGTACAGACTAAGAGGAGACAACGAAGCAGATGGAGGGGACTGTGGGCATCTGAGCCACATGCTAATGAAACCTGTGAATGCTTTCACAACCTGTTAGTTAAATGTAGGTTACACAAACTGTCAAAGATGAGCTCAGCTGATTATAATAGGTACCTTGGACGCTAGGACTTTCCTATGCTCAGGAAAGCTATTTTCCTGCAAATTCTCTCACTCGGATCATTTCGAGCTATCTAAATGTTGGAAGTCATGAGGACTGTAGAACTTATTTCATAATCACACAGCGTGAGTATGAAAGCTTGTACATCCTTCCTTCCCCATCCCTGGAACCATTACACTGAAGTGTGACCAAACCAATGAAAACCCGCAACTCTTCCTACCTCGAAGCATAATTTGATAATTTGATTTAGGTTATAATAATTCAGTTTTAATCTGAAGATAAATACTTGGGTTACATGCTGGAAGTTAGACACAAATGTTGATGAGCTTGAATCTTTCTGCTATTGCCCTAGAATGCATTGATTAATAACATTGATTTCTACTGCCGTCTTT
Source organism: Hystrix cristata (assembly GCA_004026905.1). NCBI lineage: Eukaryota > Metazoa > Chordata > Mammalia > Rodentia > Hystricidae > Hystrix > Hystrix cristata. Next base: position 74,531 of record PVJO010005345.1, on the reverse strand, counting down.
TTTCCTAACATTTGTACGATACGCTTGAGAACTCCAAGTTCACAGCCTCACCAAGGCCTTGCCTCCTCAGAGAGTATCTCTACTTCAACTCTAGCCTTTTCCTGTGTCCGGTACATTGTAGTTTCATCTCTATAGTTTTCAGTTCACTGTGTTTTTAATCACTACAATCCCATTTGCTATTTTCCAGCGTTTTTTTGAACATATATTCTACTGATATCATCGTTTCTTTCCTATCCATGTTTTAACTATATCTTCTCTTTGTACATTGTCTGCTCATTGTGATGGAGTTTGTTTAAGGAGGACAAAAATAGCATGTTCTTATCCAACCTCCTGGAATCATGTGTATAGACATATTTTTACATTATGGGGATAAAAAGTAATTTGGATTCTTCCTATGCCACCTGTACATTGTATAAATAGAATTAAATTGACAAGTAGGAACTGACTTTTTTTTTTTTTTTTTTTTTTTTTTTTTTGGTGGTACTGGGGATCGAAACCAGGGCCTTCTCACTGATCTTTATCCCCCTCTTTTTATTTTTGTTTTTAAATTTTCAGACAAAGTCTCAACAAGTTGTTACATTGAACAGTCTGGACTCAAATTTGTGATCCTTGCATCAGCCCTCCAGGGTTCTAGGATTACATTTTAAGAAAGAAGTATTAGCCACAGATTTTTTTTTTAGTAGTACATATTTTCAGTATGTAATATTTACATTCCTTGCATGGAGTTGGTACAGGTATATACACACCTTAATTGGTATTTCATTCCATTTCCCTCCTCTTCACCGCCATCCCTTCATCTCTCAATCCCCTTCCACTTTGAGAAATGTCTACCTCCCTACTTCCTATATCTTTTATTTTGCTCTTTATTTATATTTTGGGTTTCTCCACAAAATTTCAGTCTCTACAAACATTAGAAATACATATATGAAATCCAAAACCAGGTCTACAGCCTTTCATTCTTCTCCAAACATATTTTAATTCCATATCTTTTTTGATACCTCCCTTCTCAGGTGTATGCATTACATTAAAATATTGAATAGTTCCCTTTACAAGTATATGTATTTCATATAAATTTTTATGCCTAGGTTCCTTCGTATTTAACCTACTCACTTTCAGAATACTAAGAAACCCACTTGCTGTGACTTCAAATGTCATGCATACCTACATCTCTTCCATCTCTAATTTCTGAAATTTAGTATGTCCTTTCATTTCATATCTTTTCCATTTTCTCAGTAAGCTTTGAGAAAAATATATGTGACTAGTCACAAGAAATCATACAAAATTTTAGAGTTAAGAAGAAAGAAAATGCCAGTTCTGGCTAAAGAGTCAATGATTAGAATTAACAGTGTGCTTGACTTGTATTTCATTTGTGCTATGTGAGCTGAGATGCTCTGGCTCTCATCAAAATTCAGTCAAGTGAGCAAACCTGAACATTTAGCCCAGAGTATTTTAGAGGGAATTGGGCATTTTTATGCTAGTGTCACCTAGATTTTCTTCCTGTACATCCACCCCAGCTTCCCCACTCTTTCTATACTTCCATGTCAGGATACAGCAAAGTTTTCTTTCAATTGCCAGTGCTAAAATTGACCAAAAATATTCAAAAAGTTCCACCAAGCTGTGACCCTGGGATGCCAGCACACTACACTCCTGAGTTTCTCAACCATTGTTTCTTGCTGCACTATTTACATTCCAGTAACAAAACAGAAGGCGGCCTTCTTTATGCATGGCAAGATTTCCCAGAAATGTGAAGCGTCAGGGTGGTTTCATGTGGGGACCGCAGGACTGTACATTCTTTGTATCTTCACTCTCACTTTCACTGAGCCACTGGATATTCGATTTTAGAGGAACAGAGAAGTTAACTTGCTGGACAGCAAGTAGCTCTCACAATTTTGGCCTGTTTGCTTATGCTACCCTTTGCCCTAACTGTGCATGATTGTTGTATTGAGATAGCAGTGAAGGTTAAAGAAGGAACAACCCCGAGTCATGTTCTTCTCTTTCACGGTGGAGTAGGTTGAATTAACCTCCTAGAAAAATTCCTACCTCTGTTTTCACAATCTCTCCCCAGACTGACCTTACTAAGGATAATGAAGCAAGAAATCTGCTTTGAAAATAAGAAGAAATGTTAACCAAAACTTAATGATAAATTATTTATCTTTACTTTAGAATTTCCTACATTGATCTCGTGAGAAAATAGAGGAAATTAGTCAAGATTGGAAAGTGATAAGAAATTATCCTTTTGCTCAACATCCTTTTGCTCTTTTATCCAGAAGGTATTTGCCCATAAATTTGAACCAATGGAATAATTACAATTATGTGAAAAATTTAGACACCAAGATTTTTATTTTAGAATTCTATATAAAGATCTAAAAATATCGCGTAGTAAAATAAACAGCCTATCTAGAACATGTGTATGATATTGTAAAAATATCATTATCAACAGGAAAAATTGTCCTTTCTACAATATTATTTACTAAATTGAAGAAAAGAGATTGAGTGCATTTTACGACCTCATTTATTTTCAAACTATACACAGACATGTACACACACAAGCATATTCACAAGGGTAAACTATAAAGTTATTTGCTCTATCTACAACAATCTGTGGTAGTCACTGATATTGTCTACAGATTTTCTAGCATGTGGTAACTTTTCAATGCCCCATTCATTTGAGATTGGTTGTGGATGTGTGATTTGCTGTGGCCAATCGAATATAATTTCTAACATGCAGAAGTAAGTGAACCATTCTAGATTCACAGATTCACTTTCCCTTGACAGAGAAACTCATGTTTCAAATCATAGAACTTTCATTAGCCTGTGTCCTTAACAAAGAGCTCATTGGTGATTTTCACTAATTATGTAACATGTGTACAAATTAAGCTCATATTATTAGAAACCATTAACAAATTTAGGGATTTATTATCGCAAGAGTTTATCCTGATAATGCATCAGCAGTAGATTAATATGCTAAGGGTTAAATAATGTGTTGAAGTATAAAGACATTAAGAAGCTGTAAACTTCTACACTAAATATAACAGTGTTACTAATCAGTAATAATATTCATATTCTCATAACACTCAGGTCCAATAATAAACTTTTGTATGTAGTAACTAATCTTAGCCACACAGTAATTTTTAATGTCAAATTGTCATTTGGAAAATTTAGACAGAAAGACTTTAAGGAATTTATCCAGGGCCACATCTAGCAAGTATAAATCAATTACCTATCAAAATATGTACCATCCTAAAATTAATAGCAACAAATGTTACCATGCAGTAAATATTGACTCCAACCCAACCACTGAACATGGTTTGTGTGTTATTTGATTTGCTCTTCTCAACACATTTCTGAAATAAGACTAGTAAGTGCCTTTCGCAGTGAAGAAGTTGAGGTTTAGAGAAGTTAACCCATTTCTAATGCCCTACTTCTGGCCAAAGGCAGATTAGACATTGAAACTTAGGTCCAACTCTAAAGTACATGTAACTTTCTTCAATGTGATGCTAAATCTTTGCCAGATATTTAACTAGCTTCGTTCAAATCCTCTGCATCTAAAACGAGCTCAGTTATATTCACTGGAATACACAGTAAAATATTTAAGTGCTAACATTAATTAATTCATTAAGGACAAAAAAAGAACATCAGACATTTAAAAGAGGAATGTTATGTTACTGTAAGATTTTCCTTTTATCATCAATTACTACAAAATGTGTACTTGTGTCCACTAATATCTAATTCTCCTAAATTGATGATAAATTCACTTCATTGTTACTAATTGTGTCTCTCCTTCTAAAACTGAGAAATGTAAAACTTTTAGTATCTAATGATTTAATGTGCTCCTATAGCTAGAAAATTATTCTGTATTGTTTTGCTTATTATATAATTTATTTGAGTAACATTAAAAATTTTATTCTTAAAAATTTTTTATTATGATTATAAATCTTGCTGTTATACACTAGCCTTTTTCTGACACTTTTTTTTTTTTTTTTGGCGATACCAGGGATAGAACCCAGAGTCTTCACACTGAGCTGTATGCCTGGCTCTTTTTAACCTTCCTTTTTAATTTTGTGACAGGATCACGCTAAGTTGCTAAATTGCCTAGGTTGGGATGGAATTTGCAATCTGGTTTAGACCCCCAGACTGCCAGCACTACGGGCATGTGCCACCATGCCTGATTCGATTCCATCACTTTTAAGAGGCCATTGATTAAATGTGCTCCCATGTAAAAACTTAATTAATTGTATGCCATTAACAATTAAATCTCATTTATAAATTAAATACAGTTCCTTGAATTTTAAAGCACTTCAATAATCTGAGTGAAAAATTTCCCAAATATTTAAGTAATTATTTTAGTTGTCTAAAATTAAATTAATAAGTATGAGTAACTAGTTCTATTAAATGCTCAGTAGTATATTTCAACTTAATAAGATTATTACTTAAAATCACAAATCTAGATAAATTATTTTCTAGCAACTTTAAATTCATATCAAAAGGCTCCCCATTGTGCTAGCAGACTGAAATTTCTTAAACATCAAAGGTAAATAAAATCTTTAAAAAGCACTTAGTTTTTTTTTTTATTTTTTTATTAAAGTATGCATTACAGATATGGGCTTAGTTTTTCTAAACAGTTCTATGAAGAGTTTTAAGTCTTTCTGGGGTTAATGGGTGTTAAATCTCCATGAGGACAATTTCCTTTCACATAATGGGGATTACTTATTAAGTGAAATTTTTTATAATGACTATGACTAAATTCCTTTTATCCGACTTAATAAGCCATGCTAAATTGCTATAACATTCTGTAACAGGAACTTCACAGCTCCAAAGAGAGAGAGAGAGAGAGAGAGAACGCAGGAGATTTTGAAAACTATATAAAACAGATTTGTGTTCTGGTCATGGAAGTTTGCAAATTCTCAAGCTACTATAGTACTTGAATTTATTCAACTCCTATTCTCAAAATATTTGCCTATTTAATGAATTGGGATTTGTGGACTCTTGTTTTTTGTTTGTTTGTTTTTGCCCCCCCCCATATTCTTTATGCTCGGCAGAACAGAACAATTTTTGTAGATACTGACATCTCAGTGGATTCAGATCCTGAAAATTCCCAAAGCTATGTGGTTCTTAAGAACTTTTAGAGTTTTAAATCTAGGCAAATTCTTTGACTCTAATAATATAGTACTTAGACATAATGCCATGAGATAGTATTCTATACTGCCTTTCACCTACATTGTTGATAGAAAAGCTATTATTTCCAAAACGCTGACCAAAAAAGACTAGAAAATCATACCTATTAGAGTAAAAACCAAAGACTTCAAGTATCGAGCAACTTGACCCACGTGAAATCTCAGGAAAAACAATGTTCCTAAGAGCAGGGGAACGTGAGGACCGAATCACTGGTCTAGGACCCGAGCGGAAGGTACCAGTCCGGAGAACGGCGGCGAGTTGAGAGTGAATTGTTAAGTCTGGTGAGAAAGTACATAGACAAAAAGAAGATTCCAGTGGTGAGTGGAGTGACAATAACAATGAAAAAAAAAAAAGTCAAGAAAAATAAAAACCACAGATCACTGCAGAATAGCAGAAGAGAACATGTCAAATGAGCTAACATACTTGTAACTGGAATCCAAGAAGAGAAATTGGAGCAGAAGGAATATCTGCAGACAGAACCATGAATACTTTCAGAAACTGATGCAGACATAAAACCCAGATCCAAAAGAACCATAGAGGAGAACACACACACACACACACACGCACACACACACACACTCCATCCAGACACATTGTATTCAAATTGCTAAAATCCAAAATTAAAAGACAATCTTGGGAGCTGTCCAGAAAAAAAGATACATTATATACAAGTAACAGCAAAGAAAAAAAAAAATTACAGCAACCTTAAACACTGTGGGAGTCAGTACAAGTATTATTGACAAAAATCTAACAAGGCAGCCAGATGTGGTGATGCATGTTTATACCCCCAGCTGCCTGGGAGGCTGGTGGGGGAGACTCCCTAGAGTACAGAGTTCCAGACCTGCCTCAAAATGGGGGCAACATAGGAAAACCCCATTTCAAAAAAAGTCCATCAACTCAAAATTTGATATTTCATAAAAATAGCTCTCAAAAATAACGGAGAGATAGAAACATGTTTAGATAACCAAAACCAGATAGATTTCATCAACAGTAGACTACACTATCAAAAATGTCAAATGGAGTTGTTACGGTGCATGAAATACATCAAATAGAAGTTTGGATAAACACAAAAAGATGGGATTATCCCTGGAAGCAATTAAAATGAAAAATATGAAAGACTGTATTATTGGATTCTTTTTAGATCAACCTTTTTAAAGCAAAAGTTTTATAGCATGTGAGAAAATAAAATGAATGACAACAATGCCACAAAAAATTTAAAACTGAAATTAAATGTTTATAAGAGTTTTTAGCTTCTACATGAGACAGTGAAATAATATTCAAAGGTAAATTGTGAATAATTATAAATGTGTGCTGTAAACTGTACGAAGGACCATAACTAATGGGGGATGATGCAACTCATCTCTGTCATAATTATGATGATGATTACATAATTTTGCATTTGTAAAATTCATATAAGTGTACAGGCAAAAAGAGTACATTTTACTCTATGTAAATAATAATTCAATAAACCTAAAACAGTAAAATCTAAAAGAACTTCCTTTCTTCTTCACAAAAATATTATCGAGTTCAACAGTGTTTGAGGGATGAGAACCACTGCATTAAGATTTTTGATCCTTAACTGTTAAAGATTTTAGGGAATTTTGAAGTCCAATATTCCAAGGTTCTTGTCAGATATCCTTAAAATTCAGAGGTTGTATTAGAAGAGGTGGGAACATAAAGTCCATACAACAAATACTTGTCAAGTCTCAGAAACAAAGATTATTTTGATTTATATACTCTTGATAACTTTACAGGCTTGCAAAAAGTCTAGTAATACAATGTGCAGTTAGAGTATTAAATGTTTCTCATGACAGTATTATTCTTTTAGTTGTCTGTACAATTTTCCCCAGCTCAGTTTCAAGTATTTCCAGAAGAATGCAGGAGTGTGGAAATCTAAGAGGGGACGGAGTGTAGTGGGAGAAAAGAAGCTAATGGGAAGGGACTGTTCTTAATTGCACTTTGACTTCTCTTACAAGTGAGACGCTTTATTGGAGAGCTGCTGTAGGAACTCTGGTATTTAATTTCCTGACATTTCTGAGAATCAAATCTAACGTGTTTGGTTCGATTAACATAGTTTAGTGAGGATGTTGGTTTTTCTGGTCTCTTCTGACAAGTAAGAAAGGCCAGACTAATACTAAAATCTGATCAGGTCTTTTGCTAAAACAAATATTCTAAGCCAATCTTCCTATCAAGGGAACAGAATCCCAGTGCAGATCACCAGGTAGGCTTTCTTTAGACACATTCCTCTGGGCAGGGCCTGACCAAGTCTGGGCAGAGAAAAGAGTTTTGCTTTATTTATTTTCTATGGATGTGTATTCTTAGTATCTGACATGGTGCTGGTACAAAATTCACGGTGAATATATTTTTGATGTGTGTAAATAAGTGAAGGAATAACTGAACTGAATGAAAGTTACTGTCGATTAGATATAGAAGTGGTTGCTAAGAATGCAATTGTCCCCAACGCATTCCTCATAATTGGTTCTATGTGTTGATGGTCTCTGTGCCTGAGCCAGAGACAAAACAGCATATGAGAACCAAGCATTATGTTCAGTCTTTGTTGAATGTCTCTTGTTTCTAACAGTTATATGGTAATCATTACAAAGGTGCAGAAAAACATATAATTCTAAATGGAAACTTGAAAATGGTCCTGGCTGTCTCTCAGAGAAGGAGATATTGTATTGTTGTTGTTACATCAAGTGGATTTAAATTCCCATTCTAAATACCACTACTTTTTACTGCAAGATCGTGAGCAAGCTCTTTAACCTCTCTGCCTCTTTGTTGCACTTGTCTATAAAACGGATCTGATAAAACCTATCTTCACAAGATCATTAAAGATTAGAGATAAACGATTGAAGTATTTGGAACAGAAACCTACCTAATTTAAAACTGGAACATATTGTATGCATCTTTCCCCCTTTCTAAATTAAATTTATTTTTGAGTGATAAAAATAGAAAATCATACATATTAATAGGGTATTATTCGATATTTTTGTATATGCATATATTGTGTAATGTTAAAATCAGGTTACACAGATCTACCTTTTCCAACATTCATCATTTCTTTATTGTAAAAACACTCAAACTTATTCTTTCTTGCTTTCTGGGGTACACAATCCATGTTTGCCATTTATACTTATCCCGCTGTGCACTAGCTCACCAGAACATTTGCTCTGATCTCACCGTAACTTAGTGCCGATTGATCAAGCTTTTCCCATCCTTTCCCCTCCGCTGTGGTTCCAGACTCTGGTAACCACCCTTCCGCTCTCAGCTGCTATAAAATCAACTTGTTTTTAACATTCCATGTAAGAGTGAAATAATGTGGTACTTGTCTTTCCGTACCCATCTTAGTTCACTTAACATACTGACTTCCAGTTCCATCCATGTTGGCGACAATGATGAAATCTCATTCTTTTTGTATTCCAGGTTGTATGTGTACCACATACCTTTTTTGCTGTTGTTGCTGATTATGGGGCTTACACTGAGGGCCTTTGCGCTGAGGTGTGTGCCCACTGCTTTTCTTATATTTTAAATTTCAAGACAGGGTCTTGCTAAGTCAGTAAGATGCCAAGGCTGAACTGAAATTTACGATTCTCATGGCTCAGTCTCCCAGAGTGCTGGGATTACATATGCGCCCCGCCATGCCTGGCTACCACATATACTCTTCCATTCATAGAGTAACAGATCCTGAGTCTGTTTCCATCTTTTGACTATTATGAATAGTGCTGCAGTAAACATGGAGGTGCAGCTATCTCCTTGACATACTGATTTCATTTTCCTTCTGTATATGCACAGTAGTAAGATTGCTGGATCATTGATAGTTATATTTTTAAATTTTTTGAGGAATTATGACTAGGTTTTCTATAATGCCTATATTGATTAACCCTCCCCCACAACAGTGTGCATGAGTTTTGTTTTCTCTGTATTCTTATCAGCATTTGGGGTTTTTTTTTTAGGGGGGAGGTAATCTTTTTTATAATAACCATGCAAACTGGGATAGGTGGTATCTCCTTGTGGTTCTAATTTGTATTTCCCTAATGATTAGCAGTGTTGAGTAATTTTTTTTCGTATACTTGTTGGCCATTTATATCTCTTCTTTTTAGAAATACCTATTTAGATCTATTGTCCAATTTTTAAATGGGTTATTTGCTAATTTGCTATTGAGTTTTTGGAAGTCCTTGCATATTCTGGATGTTGATTTTTTGTCAGATGTACAGTTTGCAAATACTTTCTGTTCTGTATATTGTCTTTTTGCTCTGACGATTGTTTCTTTTGCTGTGTACAAGCATTTTAGCTTGACAGAATCCCATTTGTTTATTTTAGTTTTGTTTCCTAAGTTTTTAAGGACTTCTTTTAAAAATGTTTGCTCTTTACAACTTTATTGTGTTTCTCTTGTATTTTATTCTACTGGATTTATAATTTCAAATCTTATGTTTAACTATGTAATCCCTTTAAGTTGATTCGTGTAACTGAGATTGACAGAGGTCTATTTTCATTCTCCTGCGTGTACATATGCAATCTTTGTAGCACTTTAATTGAAAAGACTGGCCTCTTTTCACCGCATATTCTCAGCACCTTTGTTGATAATCAACTGCACGCAAATATATGGGATTACTTCTTGGGTCTCTCTTCTATTCCATAGGTCTATGTGTCTCCTTTTTATGCCATTTTCATGCTGTTTTAATTACTACAACTTTGTAGTATCCCTTGAAGTTAGACAGCGTCATTCCTTCTGCTTCAGTCTTTTTGTTTAAAATGTCTTTGGCTATTTAGGTGTTTTGTGATTCCAAACATATTTTAATGTGGTTTTTCTATTTCTGTAAAGAATGTCATTTACTATGTTCATAGAGCGTGCACTGAATGTGTAGATTGCTTGGGATAGTGTGGCCAATTAAGCAATGTTGATTTTTCTAATCCATAAATATGGCTGTCTTTCCATTTTTGTACCTTCTTTAATCTCTCTCATTAATGTCTTACAGTTTTCATTATAGAAATCTTTTAACTTTTTAGTTAAATTTATTTCTAGTTATTACATATTTTGAGCTGTTATAAATGGGGTTGTTTTTTGATTTCTATTTCAAATAATTTGCTATTGGCATATATCAACACTATTGATTCTTTAATATCAATGTTGTATCCTGCAACATTACTGAATTTGTTTATTAGTTCTGAGAGTTTCTTTCCAACAATTGGCTCAGGGTTGTGCTCCAAATATATTCATCACAGTTAAAAGGTGAAATTCCATCTGTCTCCCTTAGTTCTTCGTACTTTGCAGCTGGTGATTATGACCTTACAGTTCTGTTGGGGTATAGAAAAATATGAAATTGAGCCAGAGAAATGAGACATCAGAGAAAGCAAGATCATTCTTTCTTCGTTCTGTAGGCGATTACTTTATCACTGTAAGGCTGGTACATGATAACCCTTTTATATGATATTCGCATGACAAATTTCAAAATGTAAGTGGTCATACAATAATCATATTATTTCTTTTGCTAGAGTTTTCTCTTTTTTGTTTTCATAACATCTACCCAGGAGGAAAACAAATCCATTCTTTAGCAATATGCTTATCACATTTTATCCATATTACAAGTATATGAACCATATTTTAATATTTTATCAAAACTAAGTAAATAACTATAGATAGAAGATTAATTGCCTAATTTTATTTTTCTTTATATTTCTATAAGTCCTCCCCTAGGAAGCAAATAGACTAGTGAAGAAATAAACACATGAACAACTATAAGACAAAGTAATAAGTATTGTAGCAAGTGAGAAGCTCATTTTTAATGAATGTAGGAATGAAAAATTATTTTTCTTGAAGTTTAGTACAAAGTGGTATTAGGTCAGGAAAGCTTACAATTAGAATATTCAGAATGCTATAAACTGACTACATTTTAGTCCTTACCTGAGTATACATTAATATTATGTTTTCCAAAGAGTCCTGGTCGTTCAGCAACTATATGTATATATGTGTGTGTATGTGTATGTGTATATATATATATATATGCATGTATATAAATGTGTATATACGTGTGTGTGTGTATATATATATAGTGAAGGAAGAAGAATGTATATTCTATTTTAAAACAAATTGATTCTAGGATTGTATACAAGTGCTACTTGTTCTAATAAACAAGAAAATATTTTGTTCCTTAATAAATATACAGTAAATATTGGTAAACAAATTAATGTAGAAGATAAACACATAATTTTAACAAACAAAAGACGCCTGCAACCCTGAGAATACATGTTTTTATGTATTCTTAAAGCCTAATTTACATACCATGACTCTAACCATTGCCAGGGTGTAGCACAATCTTTTTTATTAAATTTACACACTTGTGAACCATCTCCACAGCCCAGTTTTAGAAACCCACCATCACCCCCGAGTATTTCCCACCCCGCCTACTAGCAAACATTCAGCGTGAATTCATCAGTGGATTACTCCATAGCGATGACGGGGGCATAACCCTCTAAAACCCTAGAGCAGTAAACTCAACTCTGTCTTTTGTCTTTTCTATCTATAAGGACAGTCACTTCCTGTTGGAGACAATCAGCAGTTGTTCAGCAAATGCTGCTGTGTGTGGCCTCCTCAAACCACTGCCTGTGTGTTGGAGATGCTGTCCTTCTCTTTTTCTCTCAGTAGCCTTGGCAATCTCATCGTGCTGAGTCAATAAGTGGGAACGAGGAGAAATTGGTGGGAAACAATAGTTTGCTGGAGGTTGTATGGTTTCCTCAGCATGGAATGTAACCAGGGAGAACTTTCTTTGATAGAGGCTTTTAAAAAGCATTGATTACTCACACTCCCATACATGCACCATACCCAGAAAAGTCAAGTGCCACTTATGAAAGAATAGGGACTTAAAATTCACTTGGGATTAATTTTTCTTCTCTTCTTTTCTTCCTGTCCCTGCTAAATAAAAGCATGTGAGATGTGTCAAGCCAGTGTGTCCAACTGTGAGTTTCTTGGCGTTCTGTTTTTTAAGTCTTTTTGGGAATGAGTGAAAGTCGTGATTAGTGATTTGTAATTTATTTCCATTCTGATTAATGAGGATTTAAACTGTGATTTTTGCCATTATGAATTAAATGTCACAGTTCATTAGAGTAGAGCCAATTCAGTCCATTCCAACTTTATATCCACGTTTCCAATATTAAATCCTTTCCTCAGGATTTATTAACTTGGCATCAAGTGCCCCAAGTGTATCTTTTTTCAATTAAAGAAGAAAATATCAGAGCATAACTTTTCAGATGCATTAATGTTCAAATAGACAGGTGTGAGCTGAAGAAAAAAATGATCTGCTTAATTCTAATGATTTTGGAAATAACATTAGATAGTTTTTGTTAGGAATTAGCAGGTCTAAACCAGCTTTCACTTGTGCATTTCAGTGTAAGATATGTATATTAAGTTTCTGTGCCCCCTAAGCCAGTTACTAATTTTATAAAAATTCATATTGGTTTTAAATGTGCTTTTAAACTTTATATTGTAGCCTTATTCAATGTGTGAATTTTAAAATTATTCCATAAATGTTCATTATTATCTTTCTATTATGAATCAACTCATTTACAAAATGAGGTCTCATATTCTATCCTGAAGAATAATGCAAATATGTTTGATGTAGAAAAGGTTTTCAATGTTAAAATTGCACATTTTTATATACTTTTAAAATTGTATAGGTAGGAAGTAAACTTACTACATTTTTAGTTTGGCTGCCTCATCTGTGATTCTTAATATCTATGAGTTAATTAAATAAAAAATCCATTGAGGATATAACAAAATTTGGACCTATAATTTGTAGCTATTTGTTAATTATATAATGAATATTTCTCATGTTACAATATATATTAAATTATCAAAACAGATAATACATAATTAAGATTTGTCTTTCAGACAACATGGAAATTTGTGTGAATACAGGGAAATACAAAATATTTAATGAGCAAGAAGCAAAAATAAAAATGCAATAATCAAACTTTAGAATACAATTAGTATATATTCTAAGATACTATTCAGGAAAAACTTTTTATCTACAGACTCCTGTTGCTCTCTTTTCTTGTTTTAGAAAACTCTTCAAAAAGTTTTTCCATATTTACTATCCTGAACATCTCATTTTCTCTCTTAGACACTTTTCAATCAGACTTTTATCTCAGATATTTATCTAACACGCCAAATTCCTCTATCATGGTGAAGCTGATAGGCAATTCTTAGGTTCTATCTTCTCACTGTGTTTTTACAATTGACCACTTCCTTGTACCTGAAACACTTTCTTGGCGTTATTTCTGGACCAAAACTCCCTGTGGTTTTCTTTCAATGTTGTACTTAGTTTTTTCTAAAGCACTTTTTACTGGTTTGTCTATTTCTGATCTCCACATCTCTCTTTTGTGTGCCCAAAATTCAGTGTGTCCAAGGACTCTGCTGTGTCTTCTATGATTATTAAGTCCTATAATCTGACATGTGATCTATATTATCATTATTGCATGTTATTATGGATTAAATTGTATCGCCTCCCCCAAATCCTATGTTAAAGACTTAAACCTCAGTACCACAGATTGTAACTTTATTTGTAAATAATTTCAATAGCCCTAAAGCAATTGCTAATTGTATGGATCCATAAATTATTTTAAGAAGTGTTTGTTAGTATTTGTGGAGTCGCTGCAGATATGGTGAGTTATGTTGTATTGAGCTCATGTGGGAGTACTATGAACTGCTAATCCAAAATGACTGCTGTCCTCATAAAAACAGGAATTTAAACACAGACAATACAAAGGGGGAATGCTACATAACATTGAAAGCAGTCTGATTTTATGATTCTACCAGCCACAGAATGCTAAACATTGCCAGAAAACCATGAGAAGCTAGAGGAAAGACAAGAAACCCCTTTCCTCTTATCTTCAAAAATAGTCAATCCCACAACATCTTGATCTCAGACCTCCAGAACCTTGGAACAATGAACTTCTGTTGGTTAAGCATCTCTGAGGCACTCTACTATGGCAGCTGCAGAAAACTGAAATCTGAATTTGGGTATGATCTGAAATGATAGCCCCAAATTTATATCTTCAGTTCCACAAGTCCTTGGAATTCTAATCCTGAATTTTCAGTTATTTACTTGCACTTCTAATAAGTATTTTATATCAATTTCTTAATTCTTCCATTTCCACTTCGACCTTGCTCTTCTTAGTAAGTGACATCTTTACATTTTAGGAAATGTCTTTTTATTACCAAGTAAAGCCTTGGTGTCATGCTTTTTCCATGCTCATATCCAACGTGTCACCAGTTTTGCTAACTTTAAAACATATTCTTATCTCAGCCATTTCCCTCAGGTGTTCTATTGTCATCACGTCTGCCATTGCAAGTCAGCACCATCCAAATCTTTCTGCCAGTTCTTTCTCCTGGACAACTAAAAAACCAAAGAAATGAAACACATGTCCACTGTTTGCCCCTTGTGTTAGCTTTCCATAACTGTATCACAATATTGAGAAGATTAACTCAGAAGAGGAAAAGTTTATTTTGACTCACTGTCTTGGATGTTTTATTCCACGATCACATGGCTCTGTTGATTTTGGGCCTTGAGAAGCCAGCACATTATAGCAGAGAGTGCAGCATACAGCAAAGTTACTCTCCAGGTGACACCTGGGAAGCAAAAGAAAAAGACAGGTGCAGGGTCCCACTAAAACACCAAGGCCACACTCCCAAAAACCAGAAGATCTCCCGCTAGTCCCCACCTGCCAATAGCTCCAACTATGGAACTGCCCCTTTAGCATGTGGGCTTTTGATGGCCATTGATGATACAAACCAGAGTATTCCCCTCCAGTGATTAATTTTTCACAGAGCAATTGGAATTATCTTTTATAAATTTATGGGTTTTTTCCCCTTTTTCTGTACAAACCAACCTATGGTTTCTTACTACATTCCATAGCATAGTTTATAATACTCTAAAGCAAGGGCTTTCACCAGGGACAGATTTTGCTCTCATTTCTTCCCATCCTCCCTAGGGGCATTTCACAATGTCTGCACGCATTTTTGATTTTCTCTACTGGAAAAAAGATACTAGTAGAGATCCCACAGATAGAGGTCTGGGATGTAGATAAGCATCTTATAACACAGAAAATTCCTGATGCTAAGAGTGCAGAAGATGGAAAACAACACACTACCAATCTGAGTGCTTGCTGACACAGAAAGTATCACTTTCTGTCACACTTCTTTTGGCTACTTTTTATTCTCTCCTAACCTTGTTAAATACAGTGTTGCCTTGGGGTTTTGCACTTACTACTTCATCTGCTGTAACTCTTGATGTAAACTGTGCATGCCTCATCTCTCCTCTGCTGTTATCTGTTGAATAACTGCTTCAGAGGACCTCCACTAGCTTCTGCATGGTGAAATTGGCACATCAATTTGTTAGCTAGCTCATCTTCCATGCCGGAAGAGAATAGGGAGCTCATGTTCGGAGAATAAGTGTCCTTTTGTTGATTAATAATTTCAAGAGGACGAGAGAAGGCAGAAAGTCCACTTTGGGCTCAGCTGGTAAGATTTCCTGTTCTCCTCTCCCTGGATTATGTCTAGAGGCCACAAATCAACAATGAGATAAATCTCCTTAGAGAAGAAGAAGGGTAGAAAAGAAGAGAGTAAAAGGAAGAGCAACGATGGGCAGATATGATCATGTGCATAAACATGAACATCACAAAGATGTTCTGTGCAATTAATGTGCACTAATAAAAAGTAAGAGAGTGATTCTAGCTGAATGAACAGATTAGGTTTAGGTTAACACCAGAAGCTAAAAACGGAAGAATATGTTTCGTTCAGAAGTTGGTAGCATCAAATGTAAACAAATGTGGTAGGACTCACTTTGGAAGCGGGGGTTCATTTATGAAGTTATCATCATTGGGTAACAAGACCTGACCGAGGTACTCTCAAGGTTTGGTCATTTGATTTTAGCTCACTAAACAAAACAGTTTTAATAATTAATTTAACAGAAATCCATGAATACTCCAATTCTCCATGACAAAGTTTCTCATTAACTAATGGACATTAATGGCATGAGGATATTAAATAACTTTCTGCGAGTTTTGTTGGGAGAAAATTGGTTGTTTGTAGAAAAAAAAATTATCTTACTGATTTTCCCTAATCAATAGAGTAAAACAAATGGTGACCTTTTCTTCATTTAATAGCTCAAAATTATTGGTTGTATACTAAAGGAAACTGACTGGAAATGTGGTGCTATATTAATCTTATTTATAATATCCATTTTAGCACTTTAAAACAAGCACTAAAGGGTGAAAACGTATTTTAAAATCATTGGTAATTTTAAAATCAGGTGAGATGTTTGGCATTACTTTTCTTTACATCTACAAATTAATACTAGAGAGACATCTATATTTTTGCTCTTGCATATATTAATAGGATTTTTCTGAAAAATAAGGTATTAAGACACAACACTATAATTAGGGATAACTCTCAAAAATTATCCCGAAATAAATACATTTGAATCCAGTATTTGCATCATAAAGTAGGATATGAGATGCTGAGCTTAATATTCACTGCCCCTTAAAGACGGCCACCATGTTAATCCTTTCCTGGATTTTCTCTATAGTCTTTAGTATACTAAGAGCTTAGTACTCTAAGTCTTTAGTACACCAAGATTTTTATAGTCTTGGTACACTAAGCTCGTGTACCAAGACATCATATTCTAGTTTCGCCTGTTTCAGAATTCACAGAATTTGAATTATATAGAACATATTCTTAACATGTTTTTTTTTTACTTCATTATAATATTTACAAATATTATTCTTTTTATTCTTAGGGTTGGGGATTTCACTCAAGTGGTAGAGCGCTTCTCTAGCAAGTGTAAGGCCATGAGTTTAATCCCTAACACCCCAAAAAGGAAAAGATAAAAAGAAAAATTATTCTTGCTTTTGTAAATTTTGTTCAATTGTTGTAGAGTATTCTATTATATAATTATGAGAGAATTTATTTTTCACTCTGATACACAGTCGGGTTTGTATCAGTCAAGCCCAGCTCGAGTATGCCAAGTTAGCAACATTCCCCAAATCACTTGATGTAACTCAAGGAGGGTTTATTTCCCACTAATGCTTCGTGTCCATTTGCAAATTGGCTGGTGAATCACCATTTGGGTTACCATTCTTACTCTGAGATTAGCCCTGCCAAGCGCCCACTATCTGGAAAGTTGTCTGATACAGCCACCGAAGAAGAGGCACAGGAAAGAAATCAAAACATACATGGCCCTTGCTGCTTTTACATGGAGCTGACTGACCAGTCCTAGTCACATTTCGCCGAACAAAAAATACCACATGGTCTTGCAAGACTTCAAATGGGAAAGAAAGTAAAGTCTATATGAAAAAAAATGCAAATTGGATATTGAAGAAGAGTAACACATCCTAAGAGATAAGTCTTTATTTCTCCAAATAATTGGTTTAGTAAACCTCATACAATGCAAATGTATTTGTCCTCATTATAATCAAAATAATCCAAAAGTTCTAGTGTCTCTTTTGAACTCAAAGTGCAGTCTCTCTGAAAAATGTAAGATAATTTCTGTGTCAGCTTAAAATGTGATTCTGCTTGAGCTAAAATATTTTAAAAATTGTAGAACATAAGTGTACCTGGTATATTCTGGTGAAACACAAATAATTAATAGTAATCAACTTTTCATTTTCACACATATAAGAAAAATGGAAGGTATATACCAGTCACTGGTACACAAGAGTTAATTGAATTGTAAATAGCCCATAGATTCCTGATGAGAGCAGGCGCATTCAGGGTGGTATGGCATAGAGTTCAAAGCATAATATTCTTTGACTAGACTGATTCTGATCTCTGTTTTTGAATATATACACTATGCTACTACATGGATCATAGGTCCTCCTTCTTGACAGCCCTTAATTTTTATCAGAGTCTTTCCTTCATCTCTATAGAGCTGTGTGGAATATGCTTAGCTATTTCTCTGTAGCATTCTCAGAAATCTTCCTGTTCAAAAAGTTTGGAAGTTCTAAGGATTGCATCAAAGTTCCAACAGTTTCATACTCCTTAGATTGGTAATTCCTATAGTAATGTGACTGTCTCAAAAATTTAATCTTTTATATTTGGTTCAGTCAACTCTACATTTTAATATCTAGCCAGATACACAGTTTTTAAGGTGTGCTTCTTCTATTTGACATTTTTCTATTTTTTTTTTCATTTCTATACTTCACTCTCTATTTTAGGTATTCAATCTCTCAACTCATTCTTATTTTTGATAGTGAGCCAGACTCCCAATGGAGAGGCAATCCTGAACCTCTTTTTCTTGCAATACTTTGTCAATTTGAAAGCTGCATTTTTCCGCATTTTTAATGCAATCAATGCATGTGGATTCTGTTTTGAATTCAGCTTTGCCAACAGAGTGAGTTTAATTGAAGTCAAAACTCTATCACTTTTCTGAGCTAAAAACAACTTGGTGATGATATAATTCCTACCACCATTAACAATAATAGCTTAAAACAGCAGTTACATACTTACATCACAAATCTGCTGAGTGGGTCTGATCTGGATAGGTTTGCATGATTTGAGCTAAGTTTTCTTGTTTATCCACAGAGAGTTTTCAGCTGAGGACTGGAGGTTTCTGCATGATCTACCACAGCTGGCCTTTGGCGGACTGTCAGCCAGGGCAATGGAGGTGAGTTGTCCTTGTAAGGTGCATCATCCACCAGGTTAACACAGGTTTACTTATACAAAGCCACTATTTCAACCATAGTAAGTTCCAGTACTTCAGAGTTTTTACAGTTCTGCTTATATCATATTTGTTAATGTGTTGTCAAAACAAGTTACAGGATCAACACAGATTGTTGGTAAAATAGGCTCTGCCTCCTGATGACACTACTTGCAAAACACTGTAGCATTTCTGCCAACTACCAAAGTGCTACATTTCTATACTGCTGGATTTAATTTGATGATATTTGCTTAACTTGTCGAAGTGTAGGCTTATTATATGAGATACGCTTGCATTACTTGGTGACTTAGGAAGTGTTCCTGGTTTTCTGCTATCTAACTACTATAAATAATAGCATTGTTTTTCTTTAATATTTGGATGTTTGCAGTTTAGTTTTCATTATTGTCTGCATGGTTTGTCTTTTGCCATATTTTACTATTCAGCTTTATGTACGTTTTACTTTCAGGTGCGTAACTTCAGCTATCACAAACTTAAAAAAAATCATTGTGATAAACTTCATCTTTCATCAATTTTATATATAGCTGCCAGTAGATTATCCTTAAATCTTCTTTTATTCTATTTGATCTTAATTTGGCTCATGAATTCTAAGTTTCTTTTTTCTCTAATTTCTGATCTTCTTTATAATTATTCTTATTTTCCTCTGCTTGCTCAGAAATTGCACACTTTGAGCATTTTGGCAATTATCTAGAAAGTTACAACACATATTTATAAAAATCTAAATTTTATCTGTAATTTATTCTATTCCTGGACAATATAAGTACTTAAAACACTTCATCTCGCACTACCATCTTCCCTTCCATTGTCCCATTTTATGTTATTGTAGTTCTGTGTATTAACTGCATGTTTTAAATACCAAAATAAATTAATAGTACATTTTAGTTGTTTTTATTTATATGTGGTTACATATATGCCATTTTTGTCCTCTATTTTTACTTATATCTCTGAAATGCTCTGAGCCTAGTTTTGTTATTTTTTCCCGATATTTGAAAATTTCCTCTGCATTACCTTTAATGAATATCTGTTGCTTACGAATTCTTCGGTTTTTGTCAAAAATGTCTACTTAATATTCATCGTTGGAGAAATTATTACTCAGAATTGTACTTTGTAAATTATCCATTTTATTTCCATTGTCTATTCCTTTCATTATTGTTCTTTAGAAGTCAGCTGTTAACTAAAATTTTTGCTCATTTGAAACAACTCCATCTTTCTCTGGCTGCTTTCAATATATTTTGTCTTCAATTTTGGGCAATTTAGCATGTTACGCTTTCTTGTAAAGTTCATCCTCCTTTCCAAACTCATTCATTTTATAACTTTCTTGCAGGTTGTGGGATGTTTTAGTTTGTATTATAGTGTCTTCAGTTTGGGAGCATTAATAGTCTTTATTTTAGTACTTACAACTTTTATTTCATTTGCTTTTATCTTAGTCCAGGACTCAAATTATGCAAATATTAGTTATTCATACTATTTCTTTATCTCCAACAATATTATGTTTTCCACATTTTTGTCTCTTCACTTTTTATTCTGATTATTTTTGAACCAATTTGATTTCATTACTTCAGAAATTTGACTTCCTGAAATGTTTTCTTTGACTTTTCTAATCCATCTATAACCTACCAATTTGATATTTCATTTTAACTACTCTATTTTTCAGTACTGTGGTTACACTCTAATTTTTATACTTTTTTTTCCCTGTGGGATCAAATATGTCAGATCTTTATCCTTTTGAGGTTATTGTAGACATTCTCAATTTATAGTTTATAATTTCAGTATCTAAAACTGTGAAATATTTGTTTCTGTTCTTGCTCTTTTTATTTATGTTATTTATATTCTTGAATACATGGGTATACTGTCAGGTATTATATTTTAAAACTATATTTACCCATAACTTGGAAACTAGGATACTTTTTATCCTACACCAGAGAGTAAATACATTGGCTACTGTCAGGAAGCTAGTAACTAAAGCAATCTAGGTAATTCCACTTGTAGTTTAGAAATGACTCCAATATATTACAACTTTAATACAACTTGTAATCAATGATCCAGATATTCTTAAATCCTATGACAGAGTAAGAGGTTGAGGCTACCCCATAATTCAGTGCCATCCCTAAACAGAAGCAGAATTAATGACTTTACTTCTTAGTTCTGCACACTGGTCCCAGATTCTATTGCTTTTAAAAGCATGGCTCTTAAGAAACAAGAAACTGAAAAACATTTGCAGGAGGAGTCAAACAGGATGCCTTTACACGATTACATTCTCCCTGCTAGAAAGATATTTGCTGTTCCATTGGTTCTCCTTGAGGTTCATTTAACACAGTGCAGCAAATCTCTTTATGTCCAGAAAAAAAGATATGCCAGCCCCAGGCATTTTCTTTCAATAGAAAGATTTATAACATTTTAAGATTTGCAACTTAATGGAGTAAAACTTCTACAATACCATTAACTGAGAACCAAGTCTACAACAAAATGGTTTTCTTAGGAGTTCTTCATATGTTAACAAGCTTCATTACTGCAGAAATTTGATACAGGATACTCAAAGAAGCAAACAAAAGATCACAGTGACACTAAGCACGCTACTGCTCAATAAAATGAAAAGCAGTATTTAACTGAGGAATGACCTTGTTACCAAAGACCAATTCCTTTATTGAGTGCTGAGTTCAGAGAATTACAAAAATGCTCGGAGTCATGTCCATTTTGTCCATTTGGTGTCCCCATCAGCTGGCACTTAACAGAATAGATTCTGTTAGGCAAGTTTCAGTGATTGACAGGAACACCTTAATGTTACCTCCCATTCATCAGCTCCTAGAGCAGCCTTCTCAGTTCAGGCAGAAGAGTCCCATCTGATTTTTAAAGGCTTCCAGGAGAGCACACCGCTGCCACCCCTCAGAAACCTTTTCCACATCTCCCGGAGTCCGGCTGGGCTTCGTTATGCAGTCTGTTCACCAGCTGCCACTGCTTCCCACTGATCCTGCCAGAACTGTGTTGGCTACTTTCCATTGCATCTTGGTCAGCCTTTGATCAGTTCTAGAATGGGAAAGGGTACTGGAAATAACCTATTTAATCTCTGCTGCAATATCCAAAAGTATCAACTTCTAAAGCATTGAAAACATTAAAAAATAAAAAATAAAAAACACACAAATCATCCTGAAAACTCTTAAATTTCACCTAATGCATTTGGCAAATCTTTTCCCAAAGAATTTATAAGTAGATGAAGATAGGATTTCTGGTAGAATGTCCAGGTTTTAAGAAGATGAGCTTATTTCTGCTTTCATGTTTTCTTACCATGATTATTCTCAGTATATTCTTTCTTGTATTAGGGCAAAGGAATTTTATGGTCTGCATACTAGGACTGAAATATAAATATAGTATCACTTTAAGTTGATATGACTTCCTATAAATATTGTTTTGCTGCGGAAAACATGAGAGTCTTTGTCTATGAAATTCTACAAGGCAACTTCAGGGATTTCTAGGAATAAATAATATATATGAAATCTCAAAAGAAAAAGGAGTGTTAAAAATAAGAGTTAAAGATTTCATAACTGAAGAATTTTAGTTTTATTGGGTAATACAAAATCTTGTATCCATAAAATGATGAGACATAGGAAAGTTTTAATGAGCAAAAAATTATTAACTTTAACATATTTTTCAGGTACTGTTTTTTTTTAACAATAGAGGGTCCATGAGTAGAAGGTCTTTGTTTTTTTCATTTATTTGTATCAAACTTCTAGACAACCCTAGGCACACAGTTAGCACTGAATACATACAGAATTCTCACCATGTTTATCTATTTATTTCTCAAAAGTGATGAATTGGTATCAGACCTCTATCACATGGTTATCAGGCTCACAGGCTGTTTATTAAGAGAAGACTCTGAGACACATATCTTAGCTGAGTTTTACATTTATCACAAAATACAAAGTATTCTTCAATTTTATTTTGACAATAGAATAAGGACATCTGGGATGTTGGTACGCTGCTAAGCATGATGTGTTAGCCTTTCTTCACTGTGGCAAAATACCTGAGAGGAAAAGATCTTAGAATAGAGAAGCTTTATTTTGGTTCATAGTTTCAGAGGTTTCAGTCCGTGGTCAGCTGATCATTGTGGGTTTAAGGTGAGGAAGATCATCACGGTGGAAAGGTGTGTGTGTAAGGGGGGAAGCTGCTTGTGTCACGGCAACCCAGAAGCAGAGAGAGATATAGTCCCCAAAGTCATACTCGCAAGATATACTCCCTTCAGTTAGGCCCACTTCTTGTTATCATCACCTTCCAAAATGCCATCAAATTATGATCTCATCAGTGGACTATCCCTGGATGAAGCTAGAACCCTTATGATCCAATCTTTTCCCAAAAGTCCATCAGCAGCCGAGCCTTCAACACAAGAAGCCCTGTAGGGGACATATCATACCTAATCCATAAAACACCATCAGGATTTGAACTTTCAAAGGCAATTTTAAATGAATGGCTCATCCATCAGTGAATATTCTCTTTTCTTGATAATAAATTCCAAATGAGAAAAGACTATTTATGACTGTTATTGTCAACACATCCTGTGAAATACGATGAGCACAGATGTAGTACCTATTCAACTCACTGCTCTTTAACTTTAGCTTATGGCAAGAACATCTTCTGCCTCTTATATATGATTGGGCAGAATCCTATGTTTTGCTATATTTGCTCTTAAATAACAGATATCATATTGCTATATGTCACATAATATGGCTGGACCTAATAATGAGAATAAAACTAATTGACATATTAACGAATATTTCAATCTTCATTCAGAGTTCAGACTTATTCTCAATTCAGTACCATATTTCAATCTGGACAACAGAGACCCCTGCCCTGAGCTCACGGTACACATAGTAAAAAATATAGTACCCAATACACTGCTTAAAGAATGCATGTGTACTTCTGTCTCTTGTAGTATGGTGCTTGGCAAAACTGATGCACAACTCTGCATGTAGATTGTTGTAGTTAATGCCATCCAGAACACAAGGAAAGGCTTATTCAACTCTCTTGGTACCTGTTCTCAAACAAAACAAAGTCGAATGCTAGAAAGATATAATGGTTCTGTCATTGTTGACGTCATAGATAGACACTTAGGATTGCAGGGAATGCTTAAGCAGGAGAAATGATTCAACAAATTAAATATCAGTATAGTAGGAACATCTTGCTGGAAGCATCTCATTGACAAGCTGCCACCCACTAGAAAATGCTATTGGTTTGTTGCCAAGGCATGTCTGTTATTAGCTTGTTTACAAGAGATTGTCTTTGGAGCACTCACCTTCTATACCTCAGTGCCCCCTTCAGTCCTAAATATGGGAGAAAACTGGATTCAGGACAGCCATTTAGCCTCTTCTTTTCAAAGAAGAAGCACTATAATTAATTTTCCACATTCTTCCTCTTCAGAAAATATTAACATAATTCATTTTTCCAAAGTGAGGTATTGTTTAAGGTAGTGCCAAATATATATTTTCTTGTAGTTCTCTAGAGGCCAATTAATGGTTCTAGAACCATTAAAGAGGGATGTTTTGGAGTAATGAGATTTTCCAAATCAATCCTAAAATCCTTGATTCATAGATTAGACAGATAATGGGTAGAGATGGATAAATGGATAGATGGATAGATACTTATACAGTAGGTAAATATAGATAGATAGATAGATAGATAGATAGATAGATAGATAGATAGATAGATAAGGATGAATCTATTATTTGTGAGGTGAAGTACTAATCAATTCACAATATTTTGTAGATAACGCTTTAAAAGAGGATAAAAACAATTTATATGACATCTTAAAACATTTCTTCTTTTTTTGTTTAATGATAGTTTATCTCTTTTTTGGAGGATGCTGGGGATTAAACTAGGATCTTCTGTTTGCTAGGCAAGCTCTCTAACATTGAGCTAAACCTCCAACTCTGATAGTTTAATCTCCTTAAACCTATCACAATACTTGAATAGTATGTACTATCATTATTTTATTTTACCTTATCTTGCTTTTATAATTAGTTGTATGAAGTTGCCACAATAAGTTAAGTGAAGTTTCCTTGAGTTGAAGTAATAATTTAAACCTTAAAATACAGACTACTAGAATTTCAGAAAAGTTGTTTAACTTTACTTGTCAATAGATCACTTTATGTGAAAAATCTTAAACATGATGAGATTATTAGTAATTTTACTGAAATAAGTGGACTAAAATGCATTATTTGGGTAATATATAATAACATGTAGATCATCTTTCTGTTGACTATCCTTTCTAACTTTGATAGCCTAGCATCTGAATACCCAATAACTGGCAGTTATTCTATCCGCTTTGAACTTTTCCCAACTTTCTGGCAAATACTACCATGTATTTAATTGTATTTGTTCTATAATATCACTACAAGGAATTTTTGAAAGTAGAATAAGAAAATTTTGTTTCACAGTTAACTTGATGTATAACTTTGGAATACTTTGACTTAAAGCATATGTATATATGTATAACATGCATGCTTTCCTAATGCCATGTCTATACACATGTGACTGTGTATGTGATTTAGTTTAAGGAATTGGCTAACATGATTATGGAGGCTAAGTAGCCATTTAACATGGAGACCCAAGAAGCCTGATGGCATAACTCAGTCTGAATGGGAGAGGTGAGGTCCAGAAACAGCTATGGTGAAAGTCTCAGCTCATGTAATAAGGCAGGGAAAGAATTCAATCTTTATTTGCCTTTTTCTTCCTCCACACCTTCAGTGGGTTGCTTGATGCTCACTCACATTGGGAAGTTCAATCTGCGCTACTCAGTCCACTAATTCTCACACTCATCTCTTCCAGAAATACCCCAGAACATGGTGTCTTTCCATGTCACTTGCAGCCATGGTGGCTTTGAACGAGAATTCTTGCTGATGCCTGTTAATGCTAGGCTAAGGAGCACAACTCACTCCTGCCTCATGAGAGAAAAACACTGTTTGTAAAGCTGATTTTTCTATAAATACCTCTACAAACGTTTTCACTTTTCCAGATTCTAATCTTTTGGTGTACCTTGGAGCTGGCGGAGGGGCTGGATCTCACTTCTTTTTATAATTAATAACATGTGGGTGCTGTTGTGTTAGACATAACTAGATTTGAAATTCTATTACATCTGTTGATTATTATATTTGCTTCATACCTTAATTGCTACCCTTATGCTAACATGTAATATATAGAATCATAAAAGGACAATGCTAGGAATGGTCTTTGACAATAATTAGGATTCTCAGTAAGCGATGTATATCAGCCAAGCCCAGGAAGTGTAATATAAATATAGATGACCAGGCTCTAGCACAAGAGACCGGCCCTAATGTTCAGAAAGGGATCTAGGCCTACAGCCTTTTAAGTATTTTTTGTTTGTTTTTGTCCATGTAATTGGCAGGAATTACTGAAGTAGGAAAACACTCCCCTGAAAAAAACATTAGAGGAAATCAGTAAATTAAGAGCAGGATAGATATTCACTATGTGGTTTTATGTTAGAAAAACAAGCATGTTCTGAAGAAATACAGGTAATTCTTCCAGTTAATAAAGAAGTCATTTGGTACTACAACCTGTCAGCGTCGGAAGTATCTCCAGATGAGTAATTCTCCCAGCTCATGGTTCACAGAACTAATTAACTATTACATTGTACTGGTAATACCTGAATGCTAATCTGGAGAATTTGACTTGCAATTAGGTTTGAGTCTCTTTTTTGTTTTCATAATAGTAATATTACAGGTGAAGGCAAAGTCTCAGAATGCTGTTTGTACAGGTCTGCATTGTTGGAAGGACTGAGAATGGACTGCTGGAGCAAGCACTAGTTTTTTCAGACAATACAAGATCATTAAAGTTGACTGTATACTTTCTCATCCTACAGCATTCCCTCAATTAAATCTCAAGTTTTTCTCAGAGAGTTTTTAAAAATGTTTTCGAAATGTTTTATTTGTACAAGTTTGTAATATATAATGATTACATTTATCATGGAAAGTTGGTATATCTACATAACTCCTCTTAATTCCCTCAAATCCCTCCCTGTTCCTTCCATTTCTTGATCTCATTTCTGTTTGCAATAACCTCTATTTCTACTCTTTTCTTTCAATCCTTTTTTTCATCCCCTATCCATTCTCTCTATTCTCCTTCCCTCCATTATTTTTTTCTCCTTCCCATTTGAAAAAGATCTCCTTACTTTCTGTTATCTATCTTGTATTTTGCTCTTTATATCTTGGGTTTTTCATACAAAAGAAACATGGATATTTAAGTTCATGAGTCTAATTTATTTCACGTAATGTTATGGCCTCAATGTGCATCCACACCTATGAATGCCTCAAGTTTATCCTTCTTCGATGCAGAGTAGGATTCAACTGTGTGACTACAGATACATTTTCTGTATTCATTGATCTGTTGGTGGGCATATTGGCTGTTTCCAAGATTTAACTATAATGACATTGTGGTGCTGTAGACATGGGTATGCATGTGTCACTGTAATATGTCTTTACTGCTTTCAAGAAGACACCTAGAAAGGGAATAGCTGAGTCAAATGGAATTTCTTCTTTAGTTTTTCGAGGAATCTCCAGACTGACTTCCACAGTGGTTGTACTAGTCTACATTCCCACCTTTCAGAGAGTAAAAGACTATTTTTAAGGTTACATTGGGGAATACAAACACCTGAGACCATGTTTAGCAATTTAAACCATCTGTCTGACAGTTTAAAATCAGATATGGCTGTCTGTTTTGATACCTTCTATTTTAAAATGAAGAGAACAGATTTCATTAAGAATGATCTAATGATAAAACTTATCAATTGTTTATGCTTGAGTAATACAATTAATTTTTAGATATAAAGAAATGAAAACCAATTAAGGTCAGATATCCCCAGTTTCTGGTCTTTGGGTACTAATGCTTGATGTTCACTCAATTTGGTTAAGCAGACACTTCTATAAATGCAGAATGCCCAAGTTTAAGACACTTAAGGTTCTATCTAAACAGTTTTTTCTCTGATCTATCTACTGCTATATGGTGATATAAGAAGTATGATCATTATATACAGTGAGTGTTTAGATTAAAAATTCATTGCAGCAAAATACATATTGACAGTACTCCTGCTGAAATACCCTCTGCCACTTTGAACACATCCATTCTAGCATTCCTGCCATCTTCAGAAGCAGTTCCCAAACTCTTCCTTCATGAGTGTCTTTACGAGGTGTGAATAAACGTTACTGTGAATGCAGCTGTCATGTGCCTGGGAAAGAAAGGCAGGCTCATACCTCACAGCGCGTGCTCATCACCTTCATTCACCTGGTCCGGTAACCCCCGACTTCCGGCTCTTCCCCAAAGTCAAAATTACTGTGAAAAGTAAACACTTTGAATTGATTCAGGCCACTCAGGAAGCCAGGACTGCACAACTAAACGCCCTCATGTAAGAAGGACTTCTAGAAGGGCTTCAAAAAGTGTTTAAAAACAATGGGAGAAATGTGTTTGAAGAGTGGGGGGAATATTTTGAGAGGAATTAATGTTGATGCGTCTTTTACTGTCATCATTTTAAAAAATTAGACCTTTACTGAATTCATTGATCACATCTCATATGTGTTCCCTAAAACTTTTCCTCATTTCACAAAATACTTTACAATTACATGGCAATAAAAATGGGTCAGAGACAGTGTGAGCCCCAAGAAAGGTAGAGCCTGTGGAGGTGGGGTACAAGGGGAAAATCTAAAACGATCAGGAAGACAAAGCCAGAACACAAAGGTAGCTGAAAGAAACATCAAGGAGAAAATGGCCAAGTTGGGTAATATCATACATTTCTAAGGCCGGTTAGTTCACTGACTCCGAACTTTGCAGTACTTGAAGACAGCACCAATTAGCACCTTGAAAACAAGTCACATGTAAGTCACTATCACATGTAAGTCCATGTAAATCCTAACTGTCATATCATTCTTCCCTTTGTAATAAGGAGCAACTTACCATTTACTATCTGATTTGACATTACAGAAGCGTGTAATACTCAGAGTCCCTAGATTCCTACAGCCTCATGTACAAGCGCTAGTCAAATTCTGCTTAAACATCTCACATCTATTTCAGTAAAGCTTTTGTCATTGACTTTGAGCACTGGTGATCAGAATATGCTCTTTGGAGCGAAGACACCCCCACATAACTGTTGCCTTTAAGTGTATTCTGTGCAGCAGGATGAAGTGCATCACTGTTTTCCCCTGAAAAAAGGCTTTTGAATATTTGAGAAGAGTTTATTTTTCACGTGTATTAGCTTCTTTGTGTGTGTGTGTGTGTGTGTGTGTGATTCTAATGTGTTTAATAGCTTCAGGTTGGATATAAAGCAA
The DNA here is from genome assembly GCA_004026905.1 of Hystrix cristata. Classification (NCBI taxonomy): domain Eukaryota; kingdom Metazoa; phylum Chordata; class Mammalia; order Rodentia; family Hystricidae; genus Hystrix; species Hystrix cristata. Next base: position 45,325 of record PVJO010005345.1, on the reverse strand, counting down.
AATATAAGGCAGAATTAAGTGAAATTCCTATCTAGTTTCTTATCGCTTATACAAAATTGTGATTAGCATAACCTCTTTCTTTTATGATTATGTATATAAGATTATATATATTGTGACTGGGGGCTTTGTAAAGAATTCTCTGCAACTGAGCCATGTGATGTGTTATTCCCCTTTCCAGAGTGCCTGACTTTTCATGCTACTTCCCTCAGGGGAGACTCTCCTTTTACTAAGTCATCTCGTGAATATCTTCAGAACATACAAAAGCTCGTTTTAACTCTGGAATGTGTTCAAAGTTGTTACTGTTCTTTTCTATCTTCCTATATGTGTTTAGCTTCTCTTTTGACGAAGTCACCCACTATCTCAATTTCAACTGAGGAAAACAGTCAGAATTATTTATTCATCCAACTGACAATTATTGAGTACCTACTATGTACCAGGACTGTTCTAGACAGATAGGATACCGAATGGAAGACAATGGGAGAGGAAAACAAAAAAAGCCAAAGCTGCCTCCGTGAGGCTTATTCTAATGAAGGGACTCAGGGCTAAAAAAGAAAACAGATGGCGCATTTAATCAAACACAAAATGCCATCAACTGTGAGATGCATCACTGTTTTGTGTATTTTATGTACAATTAAATTGCAAGACTCCTTGAATTATAAGACATCCCAATTTCAGAGATGTTTTAAATATGAAAAGTTATGTCTTTAAATGAAGTAACTCCATTATAGTGGAGAAAATTTAATCTAGGAACTTTAGGGAGTTTGCATTCAGCCTTAAACAGGATGATCAGTCCTACAGCCTGACTGTCTCCTGCGGTTCTAACCTACCTCTGGGTTTTGCAGCCGAAAGATCTCAAGGGCACTGAAACTTGTCTCCTCTGAACCCTGTTCCCCATTCAGTAACTGATTCACTGGGTGGGTTTACTATGGATCGGATGTGACTGTTTTCTCTATCTCCTTTAGGCAGTGAGTCCATCAATTCTATCTCTAAAATATTTCCAATTTCCCTGCATTCTTCCAGCTAGAACCCTAATTTATGGCTTCATCGCATACTAAGAGATTTATCATATTTTACTAACCAGTCCTTGGTTCATTTTCCTCCTCTATAATCGATACCTTGTAATACTGTAGTTCTTTATCTCTGTATAACTCAGGTCTAGTCAAGTCACATTTATTAGACATATAACAAACACAACACTGTAAGCTATTCTTGGTTTTAGTCAGTCCACAGTCCTTAGCATAGCATTTATTACTCATTATAGGATTTCAAACTACCGCTCAATCTTCTCCTGCATCTACTTGTCTTCACTCTTGAAAGCTGTATCATATGATATATTTTTGCCCAAAATGCTGTTTGGTTATCTACCTTTAATCTCTTATTCAGCCTGATATCCTTAACTGGAATACTTCTCCACCACTGGCCCTTAAATTCTTATGAATTTTTTTTTTTTTTTTTTTTTTTTTTTTTTTTTTTTTTTTTTTTTTTTTTTTTTTTTTTTTTTTTTTTTTGGTGCTGGGGATCTAGCTCAGGTCAAGGCAAGCACACTAATCACTGACCTAAATCCCCAGCCCCTCTTCATCTACTCGTAACTACTTTTATCTTACTGAGGTTTATCACATTCTATTTTACTTTCTTGTCTCCTTCACTATGTTGCAGATTCTTTGAGGATATGCTTAGTTATTTGTGTTTTAGAACTGAAACCTCCAATTCTAAATCTTGATTCCATTATCTACAAATTATTCGACATACAACTTCTTAATTTCTCTGAAGCAAAATTGCATAATCTGAGAATGAGCATTAAACTTAGAAACAAGGGGGAAAGAACCAATCATAGAGCTTACAAGGGCTAATATACATGATTGTAATAAGAACAATACTTCTTTATTTAATTTTAAAAAACTCAAAATTGGTACTTTAATCAGGGATGGTCTTTTGTATGGAGATAGCACAAGAGAGAGAAGGGCAAATGCTGAGCACACTTTTTGTAATAACACAGTGATTGCATCAAGGATACTTTACCTAGTCTAAGTACTTTTTCTTAACCTTTTAATCTAGTAGTATACCAAAGGCAAGTCTTTTTAATGAAAGTAAAAAACAGTTTTAAAAGAAAAACTTATACAATTAGCTAAATTTTTATTAATAAAGAAAACAGATGTCAAATTTAATTAAGGAAAATGAGGTTAAATTAAATATGTAATATAATAGAAATGTAGTAAAATACAAGACAAAAAAGCTATAGACTATGTTTGGCTAGTGGACAATTCATAAACTGATCATTTGTGAGTAGAAAGCAGTAATGATAATGTTTCCCAACATTCTCGTGTATGTTTTTTTAACATCACTACTGATAAACTGTGATATTTATACTTCTCTTACAGTTTGATTAAAGGTATAATCTATTCCTTAGTAACGTATTTATCTACTCATTTGCAGAAGATACTGGAATCAGATCATTTACATGTTTTTTCTTTGGGGTACTAACATGGTGTGCTCACCATAAGGACAGCTGAGGACATTTTCTGGCAAACTGTCTGCTCAATTTTGTTTCCTACAAAAACTCTTAAAACACAGCATAATGGTTCTACCAAGTATACTGATAATTTTGAAGAAGAGTTGTTTCAAATTTGTTTTAGTTTTTTAATCAACATAGTATATGTATATAATTTCAAATTTCATAATGCAAAAAGTCTAATTCCACATAAAAAATCTCTTTGCTAATTCTGCTTTAAGATTTTTGGGGTGATAACCTTTACATTTAAAAATAATGTCTGTAGTTCAGTCTCAGTATCCATTACTCCATTAGTAATTACACCTAACTGCTAATAACAAATCCCCTAAATTACAGTAGCTTAAACAAACAAGGAGTGTACATGGTTATAGGAGGAATTATATCTCTCTAAAATTTAGGTGTTGAAGTCCTAATCCCTAGTACCTCACAATGTTACTGTATTTAGAGCTAGGGCCTTAGAGTAGGCCTTAACCCAGCATGACTCATGTCCCTAGAAGAAGAGGTTAAGACACAGTAAGAAAGATCCAGCATAGAGGAGGGATCATGGAAGAGACAGCCAGGTGGGGCATCTAAAAGCCAAACAGAGTGGTCTCCAAGGCCCCCAGCCCTGCTGGCACACTGATCCTGAACTTCTAGCCCTCTGAAGCTGTGAGCAAATGAATTTCTATTCTTCAAAACACACACTCAATCTGTAGTATTTTGTGATGGGAATGCTAGCAAACTAATACACATACACAGTTTTCACATAACTGGAAGTTTGGAAACTGATGCGATAATCTGGGCCTGGGGTACTGGTTCTGGGACTCTTTTGGCCTTTCTCCTCCACCATCCCTAGTCATTTTCAAGGTAAACTCTTGAGCTCAATGTCTCAAGGTAGCTGTTGGAACTACAGCCATCATGCTACATTTCAGGGCGGAAATAAGTTGGTACTTGAAAACTGTCACAAAACCTTCCTACCGATGTTTTTCGAGGTTGAAATCTAATCCTTTGTCTCACATGTGTCCATCCTATTCAAGTTGTACTACCAAATGATTTGAAAAAGGGGAATGGTGTATTGTATCCAGACATCTAATGATTATGAAATAAATATACACTTACTTACATCATTTTATAAATTAGGAAATATATCTACAAAATATGTCAATACCTAGAAACAATGTTATTTTCCAAGGACAGAGAAGCAGCCTATTGACCTTTCCTTCCAAACCAACACTGCTAATGCTCAAGACCTTTTGCAAAATTCAAAGAGATGTTTCATCCTTTTGCAGATCCACCAAAGCTCTTGCAATGCCCCCAAGAGCACATTTTTTTCCTCTCTTTTTTCTTTGGATCCTCAGATCCTTCAACATGTCATTCTTTACAAGGATATCCAGAAGCTATTCTGGTATAAAAGTTCCAAAATCCTGGGCTATTTCTGTCCTTATTTTGGAATTTAAAGATCTAGTCTCTCTGTGTTGCTATGTTATTCTCTGAGCCCCGCATTTGTCTCCTGTCACATCTGAAATAGTCCCTACAGATAACGAGTATGAATACATAAAGTGGGAAAAAAAATCAAAGATTTTCCACACAAAGGAAAGTGTACAATCTGATTTGCTATGCACCACATGGGGAAAACCATAAAAACATACATATCCTTAGCTTCCAGAAAACTGGCATAAATATTCCTTATTACAATAGAACTGAAAAATAACTTTCAAGAATATCTTACTAAAATATAGCATAATACGGCCTAAATGTTTCCTCCAAAAGCCCGAAGGCTCACTATATTATTTAAATTTTTGAAATAACTATTATAAATACTAATTTTTAATCTCCAAGTAATTTTACATACCCTAGATATGAAATTTTTCTAAGTTGGTTTACTATGTAATTTTTACTATTCCAAAAAATATATTTCTACCTCTGCTTAAAGATCAAAAGGGGACTATAGAAAAAGCACATTTTGAAACTGCCTGTAGAGCATAAAACTAATCATTCAATATCTTTGAAATTCCTTGGTGAATTTCATATGTGTAATATTTCTTCCTGAAAGTAATAAACATAATTAAGAATTTTTTTGTATCTGTTTTATATGTGAAATGAGTTCGATCTTCTTTCTTCCTATTACAAAAAGAACTAAATATTTCTAACATTTTAGATTATCATTGAAATATAATTTAAATTAAGTTATTCAGTAAATATGAACTCAGTCTTCTAGACTACTAACCATTAACATGAGATGCCTTATGTATACATATATTTTCATATATAAGCTGGATGACAAGCTTGGGTAAGGAAAATTTAATATAATTCATTCTCTAATATTTGCTTGAAATATTTTAAAATTTGGAATATGTTTGAAATTATATCCTCTTTATTAGCTCCCAAATATGTTCTTTCTTTTTTGAATGGACTTTATACTTTTTCTGAACAGGCGTACACCCCAATCTTGCTTCATATTGTGAAATTTCCTTGGTAATCACACGGTTGTCTTAATATCCCAATCCATAAATGGCATGTAAAGATGTAGGCAAAGTATTGGTTCATCTCTAAAGATATTTATTTCAATTTTTTTATTGACTAGGACTTCTACTCAGAAATATCTGCTATATATATGTATCCACACTTGCCTTCATAACAGTCCTAGGAAATTGGCTACCTAATCTCATTTCACCACTAAAATGGTGTGCACATTCGGATAGTATCAATAGAAAATAAACTTCTATTGAAAATATTACCTGTTGCAACTTCATAGAGAAAGTGTTTCGAAGATTAGAAAAATACATCAACAGAAATAAAATTAAACAAGCGTCACTTGCTACATAGTAGACAGCGCTGAGTTCTGTTTCCTCTAGTATCATACAGTTTTTGATCCATAAAATACCTGTTTCATGTTATAGTAATTCATGGACTAATGTGTCATTGCAAACCTATCATTTTCCAGCCACGGTGCTATGTAGGTACTGAGAACTCAATGATTAGAAAAGACTGGCCTCACGCAGCTTATTATTTACGGCATGAGATGTGTACCATGAGGAAGGGATCTGGCTTGTTGTGCCTATTATTACAAAAGAATCTTGTCTAGAGTGGGGCCCAGGTAAGGCTTCTCCATGAATGAACACTTAACCCCAGCTCCGTGGGGACCAGGTAAGGCTTCTCCATGAACACTTAACCAGAGCTCCTACTTGTGTATTGTCGTTAAATAGAAAAAGAGAGAAAACGGATAATGTTCCAGGTAGAGGTGGCGAAAAGAGGGAAAAGTCCAGGGAAAGAGCATCAAACATTCAAGAAAGTTCTGAAATAAGTGACCAGAGGTAGGCATAAAGGACCAGAGGAAGAAAGTGACCAGATTAAGAAAAGAGAGGCAGGGAAGAGCAGAGTCACAGAGAATCTTGCAACTGAGATGAGGCTTCTGTTCTACCATCAGAGCAAAGAGCAACCATTGAACAGTTTGCTTCAGAACTGGGTCTCCAAATTGTGGGAAAAGTGAGCCATCTTTTACAGAAGTCTGGTGATGGAGGGTGATAGTTCTGGATATGATGCGGGCTATGGAGATGGAATGAAAGGAGAGGAGAATTCAGAAGAGGTAGAAGGTAGCAGTGAGGGGATTTGTTGATTGATCGTTCAAAGGATGCAGTGAGCGAGGCGAAATGGTCAAGGGTGATTTCCAAACTCTTGGTTGTACAGCTGGACGAGGGACAATGCCTTTCACCAAGATTCAGAACACTAAACAGGGCCAGGCATTTGAGGACAGATCAGGGAAAACTATGTGAAAAAGGATTTACACATCTTTATCAGTCAAACTCCATTCATGAAACAGAAACTGTGCCTGCCAGTAGTTTCAGCAAAGTGGGCTTACTACAAAGAATGGTAACTAAGTATGAGATTATTAACAAATGAAGAGGTGAAGAGAAAAAATTAAGGCGTTGTGAAGTTGTAAATAAACAGCAAGAAGCGGCTCTTATTCCTTTAGCTGAGGGAATAAATGGTAAAAAGGAAAACACAGAGGCGCCTTCCTTCCAGAGATCTGGAGTGAGTGTGTGTGAGCCCCTGGGAGGTGCTGAGAAGAAGGTACTACAGCTTGTTCTGGCATTACAGAGTTGAATGTTTTGTTGTGTTGGAAGATGTGCAAATGAGATTGAGCTGTGCTTATAGAAAAGGACCTCTGTTGTAGAGGTGATAAAACATTAACTCTGGGAGAAAACTCAAGCAGGATGGGATGGGGGAGGGAGGGTAGGAAGGGGGAGGAAAGGAGGGAAGGAGAGAGAGAGAGAGAGAATCATTGACCTTTTTTTACCAAGGCTTCATTTTCTCATTTCTGTCCATATTTGTGAAAGCGGAGAGGAAACCACATGGCCGAACAGAAGTAGTTTGCAGTCATAATTGCAGCATCACAAAGTTGAGCATGAAATGTTGAGTTTAGAGCTCCCAGCAATACTAGGAATCCACCATATTGAAATCACTTCTTTGGGGTAAGACTACTCAGAGAGGGGGAGAAAAATCACTGGGGCTGCATTTTACAGAAATTGAAGCCTGAATAGCCAAGGAAAATTGTCCTGAGGAAACTGAGGAGCACCCATAATTGTTAGAGAAAATGAAGCAGAAAAAGATTAGGTAACATCAAAAAATAATGGGGAAAATATTGTTAAAGTGTAGGTGTTCAACAGTGTAAATGACTGCTGAAAAGTCAAATGAGTGAAAAAGCAGTCTTTAGATTTAGACCAATGTATATTCTTGGTGACATCAGAAACAACTGTTCGTATGGTAATGCGAGCAAAATCTGAGAGAAGTGAATTGAGGGTGAATAAAGTTAGGGAAACTTTGGAAGTAGGAGGAAAACAAAGTTAGCTATGAATGTTAAAAACAATGTGGTACCTAGTAAGAAGAAGAAATCAAGGAAGGTTCAATTTTCACAATGTGATAAGCTTGAGGACTCAACAAAATTACCCAAATGAGAAATGGTTACATATATAGGAGAAAGAAAAAGCCATTGGCAATGGGAGGCCCCAAAGAAGGCACGTAGTCATGGAAATGTATTGCATGATAGGAGGGAGGGTCATGAGCACGCGAATACCTGTGTTTATCTATTGGTGTCACTGAACAATTGCTTCTTAAATCAGTTACAACAAGAAAGGAGAGCAATGCATCAGCATGTCATTTTATAGCTGCATAGCTGCCTTTACTTGTCCCTTAGTGTCTTTCCATGTGGATTAGAATTGCCAGCCTTGGAGCTGAGGATTTAGCTCAGTGGTAGAGGGCTTGCCTAGTAAGCGCAAGGTCCTCAGTTCGATCGCCAGCACCAAATTCAGCCTGAGGGACTTTCTTGAGTGTTTCTCATAAGGAGTGTCTGCTAGCATCAGAGTCTCACAGATTTTAACCTGAGAACTCTGTTATTGTTGAAAGATAGCTTTGATGCACATCAATCTCAATTAACAGTTTCCTTTGAGCACACTGAATATATTCAACTGCTCTCTAGGCGCTATTGTTTTTGCTGAGAAGTCAAACGTTTTAAAACTTACCGAAAGACTTTACATAACCTGTACTGCTGATTTTAAATTGATGTTGAAAATAAGTAATGTTGTTTCCCGTTAAAAAATTACTTATTTCCTCTATCTTCACTCATTAGACAGAAGGAAACAAAATTGGCTTTGTAGTCCCCTTCCAAGACCTTGAGAAACAAAACCTCCTCACAAAACTATAGAAAACATGTCGGGAAGCTGTTGATGATGGTTTGGCAAACCTGACTCAAACATTGCCATACTCTGTTGGCTGGTGTTTGTTTCACAGAGCATTAGTTCTATAAGAATCTTACTCACAAAATTATTGACCAAATAAATTTTGGAAATTCTCTTTTCTTGATCGACTTTGAAATATTTCTGCATTGAAAGTTCTGAGCAATGTCATAGTGTTTCCTCTGTTTCTCCTACTAGCTGTACAGTTTTACCTATTATATTTAATTTTTAATGATTTTAAGTGATTGCTCTTTTGTATCTAAGTGTCTAATTTCATTGTTCTCTATATGGATGTCCAGCTTTCCCAGAATCATTTGTTGGAAAGACTATGCTTTTCCCATCGTGCATTCCTGGCGCCTTTGTTTGTAAATGTACTTAATTCATTTCTGTGCTCCCAATTTTGTTCTCTAAGTCAATGTGTTTATGGCAATGACAATACTACGCTGTTGGATTATTATAGGTTTGTAATAGTTTGATATCAGGTAGTACGATGCTTCCCACTGTGTCCGGTTTGTACATGATCACCTTCATTATGTGGTGATTTCTGTGATTCATTTGATTTTTAAAACTTTTTTCTGTATCTATGAAAAATAACATTAAAGTTTTGATAAAAACTCTACTGAGTCTGTAGATCGTTTCAGGTACTGTGGACGTTTTATCAATATTCTTCCAATTCATAGACACAGGACATCTTACCATTTATTCATATCTTATTCAATTTCTTTCAGTGACTTCCATAATTATCAGTGTGCAGATTATAACCTCCTTGGTTAGATTATCCATAAATTTCTGTTCTTTGCTTTTTGTAGTTATTATAAGTAGGATTACTCTTTTTATGTCTATTTTTCTTGATTCTTAGTTAGTGCATAGAAATACTACTGATTTTTACATGTTGATTTCACTTTACTGGATTCATTTATTTGTTTTAATAGTATTTTGGTGAAGTATTTAGATTTTTCTCCATATGAGATCATGTTGGCAAATAGTGCCAATTTAATTTCTTCATTTGCTATTTAAAGGTTTTTAAATATACTCCTCTTGCCTGATTGCTTTGCAAAGATTTCCAGCGCAGTGTCAAATAGAAATGGTAAGAGTGGGTACTTTTGTCTTTTTCAGTATCTTAGAGGAAGGCTTTCAATTTTTTACCATTGAGCATGATTTTGGTAATTTGTTTACAATGTGCTGTATCACATTAATAACTCTATTTGCCCATTCAAAGAATTTCTAAAATGTATTTGGCCAAAGTATCATTTATGCATGGGATATACTGGATTATCCCATGAGCTCGTGTCCTCAGGGCCACACTTCAGAAATGGTGGCTTTGGCTAAAGACCAGACATGTATCAGATATACTATTACCCTTATCATCTGAAAAATAACAAGAATTTTTTTCAATATTTCTGGGTTCTTACATTTTTAGGAGATAATATGCAAATATTTATCCAAGTCACTTCTGGGTTTCATTTCTGGTCTCAAAATTCGGTTACGATTACAAAGAAAACATAAACGACTCGAAATCAAATAGATGCTCTACTCTTGCAATTCTCTAATAGTGTACTTCATCTTACTTCATCCTCTTTTTCTCTCCAAGTCCTCTTTTTCCTTAAAACGTTTTGAGGAAGACAAGATAAGTGAAGGTAATTCCACTGGGAGATAAACTTGTTGCCTTCTTCTCTGTATGTTTATCAGAGGCTCGTATTTTCCACAAAATGTAATTAGTTATCAGCGAAGGAGATTACCTTCCCTCCTTCCAGAAAGTATAGGCTCAGGATTGCACTTACAGGAGTAACAAGATGATCTTTTCGTCTTTTCCTTTACTTCCTAACAACCCATTGATCTGTGATAAATTCTTTGCTATTTGGTGCCCTTGTACAGAAGTCTATCAAAATGATTTGTTCTATTTGTTTTATTAGATTTAGCCCTTGTCTTTTGCAGTCATGAATTATTTTTTAACAAGAAAATTAATGAAATTTAGATATTTTCACCTTTATTGCAGTTTGTAATGCGCTGTAGATATGCATGACATTTGTGGGATTCCAAACACAATGTTACCTTTTTATTGGCAAAATGCAATTACAGTACACAAGTAATTGGCTGTTATATTGTAGAATGATACATGCTTGGCCCACAGCTCTCCTCCTGCTGGCGATGCACGAGTTGGTCTACTCAGACGCCCCCTTTCAATATGCTTTATTATTTAAGCCAAGAGAATGGTCACTCAGTGGATGTGCTTGGCAACTCCAAGTCACAGATGCTGGGCTCTCACATTTATCTTTTACCCAACAGGAGCAATATGGAAATAAGCGCCTGATTTCTTGGCTAGGAGTCAAGCTTCTCACTAATCCCAGTTGCTGGATTTGTGGCAGCCACAAACTTACCTTTGTGCTGGCTACATTTTAAATGGCTAATTATTGCTTCTGATTATTTTTGATGATGGCTTCTTGCAGACTGATTTTAATTAGGCAGATTTATTTCAGCAAATAATCTCTGTTGCCCCATCCATTTTATACTCTAGACTGTTATCTGTGGTACTTATGCCTGGAAAGTTTTGCTACTCTTTAGAAAATAATGATTCGATAGCAAATTGAGAAAATGTACACCTTTAGAAAATGGATAATCTATAATTAATCTATTTAAAATAAAATGTATTTCTCTGACTTTTCATACTCTTTTGGTTGTAAAGATCAGGCATGTTTGTTGGCATTCTTTGCAATGAAAGACCATCCTGGATGCAACAACAAATTATTGCAAAAATATCCAATGGCTATAACTAAGAATAGTGTTAAAATAAATGATTAGGTAAACTATGAAATGATGACACACACGAAAAATCAACTAACTGGAGGATTTAGCTTGTGGGTTAGTGAGAGGAAGTGGTGAAAACAAAGGAGAAGGGGAGTAGTGAGTTGCAGGAAATTGCACTTACATGACAGACTACCCTGGCTTGAAAGGCGTTTATAAGCCCCCTTGAGGACTTCGGATTTCATCCTGATTCTGTAAGCAACGGAAATCACTGAGAGCTGTGGCAAAGAAAGTTTACACATCCTCTTGGTGTTTGTAAAGATAATTTAGAGTATTGGGGACAGATGGACTTTAGGGAGTACAAGCGGGAAACAGTTCAAATGGAAATAATTCTAACAGGACAAGACAAAGCTAATAAGGCAATTGGATGTGGCAACAATAGGGGAAGGGTTGATAATTAGTAGACTTCCCAAAATTATTTCAGGAGAAAAAACTATGTTGCTGTTTAGGATGCCTTAACTCCATGCAAGAGCAAGGTGACCAACAGAGGAAAGTTAGCGTCTGGCCCAGAAATATGCCACAGTATTTCTTAAGCCTTGAGTTCTCTGGAGAAAGCAAGAACAGAATTCTGTTGCGTGAGAAGCCTGCTAGAGACCAAGGGAGGCAGCTGGAGCGGGCTGGCACCCTTGCTCTGGGAGGGAGAGTGCCCTGCCAGGCCCTACATGAAAGTCTTTGTCACTTTCACACTCTACATCTGGTCCCCACACTCTACCATCCACCAAGGAGGCCCGAAACCCAGGAGCCAAACTGGAGGGGAGATTTCAAGGTTCACATTCCCTTCTCATTTGACTTGTCAGAATAAAGATTAAAGTCGTATTAATCTTTATGACTTTGGAATGGCCCCTCACACCATGGTTAGTTTTGTTTCCCAAATACATTTTGAACCACAGTGAAACTAAAACATAAAACTCGCTATCATTCAAAAATTTAGTAAAAACCTTAAACCATATCAAATTACATGGACTAGAGATCAAATTGCATAAAAAAGCATTTTAGAGCCAGATATTATTTTTTTAAGAAACAAGGAATTATGCAGCTAACAGAAAAGTGTTATTATGTAAAGATAAAAGGGAGAAAAAATTATAATCACTATCAGATGAAGTTGAAAAGGATGATGAAAAATTTGCAAAAGAATAATAGCAAACTCTCTTTCAAAAAAAAAAAAAAAACAGAAAAATTCTGGACAAGCTTATAAAAGCCAAAACTCAAACAGCTTTACAACTATAAATAGATGTGTAATCACAGATACAAAAAGAATTAAAATTACCACAAAAGAATATCCCATGCAACATGAATGCAATGTATTTGAAAATCTAAAAGAAATTCAAAATGTTGCTGAAAAATATAATTTGCAAAATTGTCCCAAGTCATAATGGCAATTTTGGCAAAGTGATTATAGTAATAATTGAAATATTTTTCTAAAACATCTAGCAAAAATAGAAATGTACAACAATGATGACATATACTCTATGTGCTTTAAACTACAGTATTTGAAAATGTAAAAATATTGTAGCTTCCAAAACATTATTAAAAATTTTTAAATATTTGAATTCTAGATATCTTAAATATATAGAAAATACATAAATTCCCTTGTAAATAAAATGTAAATTCTCAAAATAAAATTTTAACAAATGATAGTGGATAAGCATATCTCTATGCCATAATCAGGTATGCTATTTTAGAAGTAAAGATAGTTTAACATGGTACATGTTTCTAGTTATTTTTAATGCATTATAGTTTGGAATTCTGACTGAAATTGTTAATTGTGTAGAAGAGGAATTTTAAACGATACTTGTTCTTTTATCTAGGAAGATAATGTTTCTCTCTAATCACTCAGCCCTTTTTTACTTTTGATAAAGTTTGGTGATTATCTTTGTATTGACCTTGTGTTTTTGCTGTTTTTTATTTATTCTGATATTCTGATTTTGATGTTATTCAAGTTATTGCTTCTACTTTTTCCCATTTCTATTTCAAAGTGTTTCTGGATTATATAAGAAAAGCCTATAGACTTTTGCATATTCATTATATATGTACAGAAGGAATTTATCAAAATTTCTTACTAATTCTAAGAGGTGGCTTCTTGTTGGTTTTTAATTATGTATCTTGTGTTTTCTAGGTCATTTCTTTCTCAGTTTGAATGGAAATAGTCATAGGGCTTACTAGAAAATAGTCATTCTCATATTTAAGTAGGAGTTGCTTTCTGTTTTGAAAAACAAAGTTGAGAAAATGTATTTCAAGTATTTTGAAATTACAATGTTTTATTCCTTTCATATTATAATTTCATAAACACAAATATGACCCTGAAAGAAAATTACTGCCAAATAAGAAATCCGTATCAGGCAAAGATATCCAAATACAAGTTATAATGAAACAAAGACATATTTAGGCAAACCAAAATGATCTTTACATCTGCAAACCCATACTAAAGGAAATTGAAGAGAATGCTTCAAGGAGAAAGAAATGATTTTAGATAATTTACCTGAAAAATAGATATAAAAAAATCAAAAGCAACAGTAAAATGCACACTTGGGTGAATCTAAATGAATATTGATGTTATAAAGTAATAATTGTCATGTGTGACGATTAAATATATGCAACTAAAATGCATGTAAACATTCTATTCAAGTGCACATAAAATTCTTTAAATAAGCATATGCTGGGTCAAAGAAAATCATAACAAATTTCTAATTATTAAAAAAACCTTGAAGAGAGTGTTTCAACTGTAGCAAAATTAAACCACAATTTAACCACAAAAAGATAATTTTTAAAACTCCAATTCAAAAACTAAGTTAAATTTCTAAATTATGCATGGTTTAGGAAGGAAGTGAAGTGAAAGATTGTTCCTAAATGAGTGATAATGAACCAATTTGATATTAGAAGCTTCTTAGTGCAACTAAAGCTTTGCCGTGAGGGAAACTCATAGCCTTAAATACAGTATGTGTATTAACAAAGAAAAAATACTGAAACTAAGTATTCAAAAATCTAAATTAAGAAGATCATAGAACATGTTCTTAACTTGCTCAAGTCCTAATTTCAATTCACCATAGACATTAAAAAAATAGGCAGAAGATTTAAGACCAAATTGTAAAAAAAACAAAGAAAAATTTGAAATTGATAAAATTCAAAATAGGCACAAATAAAGTTTATCAAAGTTACAGGTGGTTGCAAAGAAATCTAATTACCTGAATAATTATCTAAAAGGTGGGTGAGTAGAAAAATTATTTTAGAAAGAAATAAATAAGGTCATTAACTTGATAATACAAAAATTAAGGTAATTATAAGTAGATATGATGTAACGATTATATCAATAAATTTCAAAACTCAATCAAATAAACTCCTAGAAAATACATCTTATTAAATGATGGAAAAAATCTAGATACTGCTATAAATATTAAACAAATCTGATCTCTAAGTTATGCTATAAAAGTAACTAGAAGTGTTTTAGTCGGAGTTCTCCAGGGACACAAAACCCATGAGATACACAGGGAGACAAATGAGTGGCAATTTATTAAGAGAGTTGGTGTGATTATGGAGGCTGAGAAGTCCCATGACAGGATGTCTACAATGTGGAGACTCTGGGATGCTAGGTAGCTTAGTCCTCATCTGAAGTCTTGAGAACCACGGAAGCTGAAGCTGTAAGAGCCAGGGGAATTCTGGTAGGTGCTGTGCTGCCCTAGAGTCCAGTGGTTGCAAAGGTTGACATTTAATGACCAAGGGTAGGAGAGTTGGGCAGCTGAATTTCAGAAGAGACGGCCAATTTACCCTTCTTTTGTCTTGTGCTCCATCCAGGCCCCCAGCTGATAAGACTGGAATTGCAGGCAGATTTTTCTCACTCAGTTTACCTACCACTAGCACTGAATCTCCTGTCGACACCAGAAACACTCTCATATACACACCTACAGCAGCCCCACCATTCTAATCAAATGCAACCCAGGACACTCTGTAGGAGAACTGTGGATGTAGTGCTGACAGAAGCCTTGAGAATAGTTCATTTTTTAACAGCTAGCTCAGTGTCCCTTCCCCCAGGGAGGTCGACATCGAAAATCAAATCACCACAACCAGTAAAAAGTTAAAACTATCGCAAAATTTGTAACTCAAAAGAACATAAAATGGTAACTGTAGTATGAAAAATAATGATAAGAAAAATATATGGAAATACCAATATTAAATATAGATTTAAATATCCTAAGCAAAATATCATAAAATTAAAAGAATATATGAACATGTTATAGCTACTTACTCAAGAAATGAAGGTTTTATATACTTTCTAAATTTACCATACTCATAGATCATGGACAAAAAATTATTTGATAATCTCAGGTGCTGGAAAAACATTTCAGAAAATTCAACATCAGTTCTTGATTTAAAAAATAATGGAATAATGGAATGAATTTCCTTAATTAGATGGAGTATGTAAGAAGAAAGAAAAGTAAACTACCTATTAGAGGGGACTCTTTTTGCTACATCTCTACAACATTTGTTGATCTCCTCAGGCACTGCAATAAATCAAGAAAGAGATACCAAAATTATGGGGGCTTACATGTATGATATTTATGAGTATATTTTTAAGTATGATCATTATAAGTATGATATTGAAACATTTGTGCTCATAAACTGATGTGGTTATATACTGAAAAATAAACAGACCACTTACTAAAAATAAGTTTCTTTGGCAGTTTTGCTGAATACAAAGGTAATATAAAAATCAATGGTATTTCCTATTTCAGAAAAATACAATATGAAAAATTATTAAGATGCTTATATTTGCAAATTAAAATCAAATATCAAAGAAAAATACTACTATATATACATATATATAACTTTATATAACAATTTATATATTATTTAAGGAAATCATTTACCTAAATCAATCATTAAATATACCATAATTATATATGGAAAAACTGAATGATTTAAATATCTGTCAATTTTTCTCAAATACATTTGAATGTGGTTACAGTCAAAACTTAAATGTGTACATTTGTGTACGTGTGTGTGTAAATCTATGAAATGATGAAAAATGTAAGTCCATTATGCTTAAAATACCCTGGAAAATGCAATACCATGAAAAAAAAACCATAAATAAATACCAAAATGTGTTATAAAGTTAAACGGTTAATGTTTAACCGTTTATAATGTGTTATAAAGTTAAGTGGTATGGTTCTTGAAAACGTATATACACTTACTGAGGCAGGTTTCTATTTTTATGACAAAATATCCAACAGAAACAAACACAGAAAGGTTTAATTTGGCTCATGGTTTCAGGGGTTGCAGCCCATGTCTGTTGCTCTTGATGGCTGAAATCGCTTGCTTTGGGGCTTGTGGCAAAGCAGAACATCATGACAGAAAGTGCCGTGTGTCATGGAGGAGGTCTGTTCACCTCACGGTGACTCTGAAGCAAAAGAGAATGAGGAAAGACCCAGAGACCCAACATCTTCAAGAGTATCGCCCCAAAACCTAACTTCCCTCCCACAGGTCTGACCTCATACAGATACCACCACCTCTGCAGGTTGCAATGAAGACTGATAACCACGCCTTTAGCATATGGACCTTCGGGCCACCTTTAAGATCTACTAGAACATCCATGAAACAAAGAAGAAGTACAGAAGCAGGCCAAGCAGACAGGACAGGATAATGTAATTTCTGGTAAAGGAGGCATCACTGAGGAAATGGTTTTAGTGACTGAGGCTGCTGAGTTGGGCAAAAGTAGGCCTTGATGCCTGTTTTACAGAATTTGATTACAAATAGATTTCTAGATCTAAATCTGGAGACAGAACTTCTAGAAAATGCCTCTACAGATTGTACATAACATTTTAAACAAGTCCCCAAATGCAATGGACACCAAAATCTTTAGAAATTGAACATGGAGGTAAATTACCCATTTCCCAAAGGCAAGCGCTAGAAAGGGGAAAAGATAAACCTCAGAGGGGAAAAGGGTATTTGCAACTCATGGAACTGAAAGTGTGCTTATTCCGAATAAATTAAGCACCTAACAATCGTATTAATCAACACTAAGTACTCTGTGGTGTTTTTAACATTTTTTTTAAATCTTTTTTTGTTGACAATGTTAAGAGAGTTAGCCCAAATTACCTAATATTCAATTTTTTTAATCCTAGAAATATTTTCAGTATTTTCATAATTTCTCCACTACCTGTTCATATGAATGTACACAATAGCAAATCTCCAAAAGGATGAAGGAAAGCATCAGTAGCTAAATATCATGTCTGTATAGTAAGCACAAACTTTAACAGGAAAGACAGGTTGTTTTCACAGCAGTACCGACCAATAGGAATAAGTCAAACAATAAATGGGCAGCTCATGATTAAATGATTAAAATAAGACTGGTAGAAAGAAAATAATTTCCAAACTGAATGAGAAGCTGAATCATGAAGATGTCAATTCTTATACTACTATATACTTTCAGTGAGGATAGAATTCATATGTATTTTATATATTTTAAATATATATTATATATGTACATCAGTTATAAATATATAAAATATTTAAATGGTATATGTTCTTTTTTGAATACTGTGGTGTTTGGGCATCTAAAAGGTTTCTGACGGAGATATGCTGCCCGCTCTAGGGCCTGTGGCTTCTCACAGGAAGGGGTGTAGGGAGCACACCTTCGATGCACGGAGTAGCCAATCCGGAACTGTACTTTTCTCTCTCTGACACCAACACTCAAGGAGGCAGTCTTCCTCTGCTCTAATCATCCCAGGGCCATGTGCCAGACAACTACCAATCACTGTAGCCTGGAGCTGCCTGAAAGTTCTAAGGTGGTCCAGTCCTAAGCGGTTTACTCTGCCCCGCCCTGCCTATCCCGGGCAAACGCCAACAGACGCTCCAGCTGCAACCTTCCCCTCCACCTGCCTTCAGCCTCTGGGGTACACTGGAGTTTTTGCATGTGACCCTCCATCTCTCATGCTGGCCCCCACCTCTAAGACCTGTGAGCATAATTGGTGTTACTTTCCTGGGCCTCTCTTCTCTCTCTTCTTGTGACTACATCAGAGTGGTCATCTCGTTAAAAAAAAACAAAATACAAAACATCAGGAAACTTCAATGTTAAAATCATGTAGAACTATAATTGCATAAGAATTGCGTGAGAATATCCAAATCCATTTTTAAAAGGCAATACAAAAGCAATTGTTCTTGCCACATTCTATTCATGAAGCCATCAAGTCTGGAAACGTTCTGTGTGTCTGTCTGTCTGGTATCTAGCATCTATTGGTCCATCTGTCTATCCATTCACTTATGTATCCTTGTGGCTATTATGGACATATATCATATGGACATCCTATGATAAGAAGGTTGCACAGTATAAAACCATTGTAAAGAAAAGAAATTGGTATTGGTACAGAAATAGAATAATTGCCAAGTGAAACAGAACAGAGTTCACGACACAGATGTATGTGTTTTGTTCTTGGTGTGTACATCCGATAACTTAGTATGTGATGAAGATAGCATTTCCAAATTAATGGTGATAGGACCGATAGGTGAATTAAATAAGCTATGCAGCATATTACAGGAAAAATAAAATGGAATTAAATTATTTCCAAACACTATAAATCTAAATAGTTTATAAGCAAAATGTTGAACAAATACACATGCTTTGCAAAATAACTTCTAAAACTGTCAAATTTTCATAAATAAAATTGTATTTACAAAGCTGTGACAGGAAAACTCATAAATTATGGCACAAAGTAAAGTCATAAAGAAAATTTAGGATCAGACAATTCAGAGGTGGTAAAACAGAAGTAGTAAAGAGCAAACATTCAACTTTTTATAATCAAGAAAGTATAAATAAAAACAATGATATGATGCTTTTATTCAGTGGTTTTGAAATTAAAATATTTAATAATATCAGTTACGGGTGAGAAGGTACTTACATAGATTCTCTCATACTAGTGTATATTTGAGATTACCTTGAAAAATTTTATGCACTAATTCTATAATCCAATTATTCTTCTTTGAGGTATTTACTCCAAAAAAATTAGATGTGAATACAAAGTTATATTCACTATACTTTGCATGTAATTGTGAAATGTTGTTAAAACAACTTCAATAAGACTATCAAAAAAGAATGACTTAATAAACCATAGAACAATATACTATAGTTGACAGCTATAACAATTCCTGAGGTTCTGAAAACATTAAGTTTTAAAATTTAAAAAATAATATACAATACTTATATAAATACAATACAAGCACTTAATATACAATATAGCATTCTTATCTTCTGAATAGAAAATCTCCTTTAGCATTTGTTTATATTTGTTATATAAAATTTCTCCAGGAACAAACAAGAAACCAGTATCCTTGATATCCTCTTGTGTGGGGACTAGAATGTATTGTTTGCCTAACAAAGGACTTGTCAATGGGAGCAAATAATATATAATTTTAATAACTAAAATATCTTAAAAGATTGCTTGGCTAGAGACATATTTTTCCCTCTTATTAAACCATGTCAGTAGTTCACCTCTGTTTACTCATTATATCTATTTATTCATATCTAGATCTAGATATATACACATA
Organism: Hystrix cristata; assembly: GCA_004026905.1. NCBI lineage: Eukaryota > Metazoa > Chordata > Mammalia > Rodentia > Hystricidae > Hystrix > Hystrix cristata. The sequence goes on along the minus strand of PVJO010005345.1, from coordinate 25,768 downwards.
TATATTTCTTTTCTCTGGATAGCTTGTCTCTATTTCACTTCTGTCTTTGGATTTCATTCTCTATATTTTGTGTTCCACCTTTTGTTGTTTATAAAATCTCTTTAGGAAATATGATTATGTTCTGCTTTTGCTGAAACAATCAATGAGGTATATTCTAACTCACACTTTTTGAAGAAAAATTTAACTTTTTGATTACAATCTAAGCAAGAATATTTATAATAAAACTTTACCTTGTAAAATTATTAAACATTCTTCCTGGTGGCAGAAGCATAAGGACTAGGATTGTGAAACTTCCGTACAGAATTGTATTAGGCAGTAGAGTTGCCCATAAAAGAATAGCTTTGTCATATAATTCACATCATGTTCAGACTAAGGGAGGAAAGTATGTCTGATCATTCCCCTCAATAAATCATAACAATAAAAGATATGCATGAAGAAAAATTCCAAAATCCAAATCCATAAAAATCCCACAGGCTATATCTTTTGAATAATAAATTGAGAGTTTTGTTTCTTTTTGTGCCATGAAAAAGAAAATAACTTTTTATTCAACACTTCACTGGCAGCATCAGTAAATGAAATAAGGCAAGAAAAAGAAATCAAGGTGTAACAGTTAGAAAGAAATATATCTGCTATTATTCAAAGTAAAGAGTATCTGGGAAGCCCAAAATAATCTACAGAAATATTTTAAGATTACTAACAATATCTTCTATTTTGGTAGAAGATTAATATACAGATACATTTGTGTGTGTGACAAATACATTTGTTGTTGTTGTTGTAAAATAGCACCCAACAAGAAATTCTTTTTAATTACTTTTATGTATAATCTGGAATGTTCAATAACGTTAGCATCTCCAAAAAGATTTTTATTTCCTTCTGCAAAGACGAAAGCTGAAATTTCCTTTTTAACATCATCAAAGCAATTCTGAAAATACAGTCTGTGCAACATGTTAAGCCCCAATACTGAGTAGAGACCAAATGCCAGAATCTGTGATTTTCAGAGGTAGCAGATTCAATGTCTACTTCCTTTAGCACCTAATGTTCACTAAGTAGGTCTAACTTCTGGATGTCACCCGGGATGGACAAATGTCCCCATGTAAAGCCTGAAGCTCTGGCTTGTACCACAAGGTGAATGAAACACTATTCAGAGAAAGGCCATATATAAGTTTTTACTTCCTAAACTTAGTACATCCTAAGCCTGGTACCTAAGCCTAGTACCTAAGCCAAGTACTCTTTCCTAAGAGTCTTCCTTTCTAAGCCCTGCCCTCTGATCAAGTCATGAGCAAGATGCAGCTGAGACAGCTAACTGCTGTTCCTGGACCAGAAACTTTTGGGCCTGGAATGCTAATCTCACTTCTCTGAGCTCTTACTCATCTGAATTCTTGTCTAGGAATCTCACTCTTTTGTTAGGCCAAGGGCACTGTTTGGTATTTTTATTCCCTTCAGGCATTGTTGTTCACAGCCAGACAGTTAGCTACTATTCCCTAAAAATCTTTTGTCCAAAACACTGGAAATACTTTCAGTGCCTTCATAATACAGGCTGCATAGATCTAGTTCCTCCCTTTTCATTACTATTACTGTTTACTTGTGTGTGTGTCTTATTTTTTTCTTGTCTCAGTAGAGGTTTATCTATCCTATTAGTCTTCACAAATACCACTGTTTATTCTGTGATCAATGCTGTCGTGTTTCACTTTTTTTTTTTTTTTTGGGTGGTGCCGGGGATCGAACTCAGGCCCTTACAAGGCAAGCACTCTAATCTCTGAGCTAAATCCCCAGCCCCATAACACCAAACTTTTTTTTTTTTTTTTTTTTTTTTGGTGCTGGGATCAAATTTAGGGCCTTGTGCTTGCAAGGCAAGCACTCTAACCACTGAGCTAAATCCCCAGCCCCTCCCATTTTTTAATTTATGTTCTTATCTTTATTTTCTTTCTCCTCTGCATCACAGCTAATTCATTTTCAGTTTTCATTCTTGACCACTGTTGACATTTAAAACTCTAAGTCTTTTGAAATACTGTCACCATTTTATTTCATATAATGTTGAAAGTATTTTAAAATTTATTATAATTTTTCTACTATGTTATTTATATGTTACAAAACTCTCAATTGTATGACTTTTTCCAGTTATTGTTGGTATTATTTTATAATTTACTTGAATTACAGTTATTGTATTTACCCATTTTTATGAAATTAATTGGCTTACTATAAGGCCATTTATGTGTACATTTAAACAAATCCACCTGTGCTTGAGAAGAACATATATAATTTAATATAAGGTTATAAATGCATGAGGTCCATCGTATTTAGTAATCTTGTTCAAATAAATTTCCTTTAGCTTTACTCTTTCTTTGTTCATTTCAGCTGAACAATAATTATTCAAAGGATGTTGAAGTTTTCCACTACAAAGTTTTTGTCTCTTTCTTCTTATATTTATATGAGGGTTCACTGTATCTATTTCAAGAACACTTTAAGTATGAGAAACAATATAGCTATATGATCAGCACAAGATTCTGTACCTAATAATGGATTTTTTATTTAAATTTAATGTATCTGTTTCATAGTAGTTTTACATGCTTCTTTGGTTGGTAATGCGCTAGATTTTTTGCTTCTTTACTATTATGTTCTTTTACTCTTACTTTTGATTTTTAAGTTTTCTTATATTTTCCTTGTATCTCTTACAAACATATTGTTGGACTTTGATCATGTTTTCATTATTTTTATTTTGATTATTTATATTTCTTTTCTGTGCTATGGGTCTGTTTGCCCTTGGATCCTTGGATACTTCTACTATTTTCCACCACCCCTGCAGTGAAATAATACAAGTGTTTTATGTAGTTGCTAGTTACTTATACCAACTAGTCTTCCACCTACTCTTATCAGTGTTTGTTTTCAAATCATATGTTCCTCCACGGAGAGGATACTTTCTAAGCACCATGTTGCCTCTCTTTCAGTTGAGTTCTTTTAGAGTTAATTTTTTGACTCCTTGCCTGTTCTCATGTATTAAAACACATGTAATTGTATCGTCCAGGTACATCAGCTAAAGCATTGAGCCAAACCCTATAGAGTAAAATGCTATTTAGATGTGATTTTGCCCTTTAGTATCTGCCTAAAATTTTCTTTTGTTATTTATAAAATACGCTCCTGTCTCTAACTAGCATTGTAAACCTTGACTTTAATAAGTTCCAGGATAGTTTCACGCCAGTGGGACGACTTCTTGTTTATGCTATTGTAGAACATGTCTTTGTTCTGTAATGTAGTATTATAATGCAGAGATTTCATACATATACATATATAATTTTATATTATGAGTGATATCTCAAATTGTTATTTTTATAATTTGTTTAAAACAAAATTCCATTTACTTACGTATAGAAATAAATAAAGATACATTTAATTTCTTCCCCATCTTTCAGGTTTTGATAAAGAGAGGTAAGAAAATTTATTTACAGGAAAATGTCAATTTATACATGCAATTACTACTAAATTTTAGATTTTGGAGGAAAACAATATCAAAAATGATGCTTCTTACAGTCTTAATATAGCTGACCTAGAATTTCCAAAAAGGAACAGTGAAAGGAGTTACTTCAAGCAGTGAATGAGCAAGGATTAAGACTGGGAAGATATTGTTTGTAGATCTAAGATTTCCAATTGGTTTCTCTTTTATGTATGTTGGAAAGGTCCAGTTCACTAGACACATTATATAAATACAAATTGAAACTACTCATCACCTATAGTTTTGTAATTCCTTTGCTAATCCATATAAAATTAATCAATTGAACACTTTAGATATTAATTCTTTAAAACATATTTTCCAATTAATTGCATAATTCCATAGAATAGAACCCATCATGTAGCATTTGTATGTCTCCATGATTCAGTAATTTTGGATTTCCCACAAGTCAACTCACTCTTACTTATAGGTCTTTGAATGGTATTTGACTTTATAATATTGTAATAGTTTATTGTAGGACAGCATTAAAAACAGCCTAAATCTATTCTGTAGAATTTTTTGAGGCTAATAAGACCTCCATCAGAATATCAGAATGGCCCATGCTAAAAATTTTGACACCATTTTTTAGGCAGATAAAATGAGTATTAGTTTACACCAATACAAGAGTAGATCAGTCAGTTCATTTTGTATTGGTCTTCATTTTCTGAAGAAGACAGTATCAGACCAAAGTCCTTGGCTTTTAATCTTCACAAAGATTTTGCCCTTCATTGGAGATATCTAAAACAAATCAAAATAAAACAAGCAAACAAAACATTAAAGACAGCAAAAAAAGACAAAATCTTTGTTCTCCTACACAAATCCACCTATGTTAGGCTTCTTAATCCCCTAATATCTGATCAGCACAGCAAATATGGCCACGTTTCTTTGACTTCAGAGAGACCAATATAAAGGTTCACTAACTGACTGATACACGCTTACAGCTAATCCTTCTAAATTGTCCTATGATCCCAATTAAAAAGACAGCAGTACAAGACAAATCAAACAGTGAGGCATATCAACAATTCAACTGTCATGTTTTGAAAGTTTAAATGCAGTTTGTTTTTGCTATTATAAAGGGAATTATAGCTAACCAATACAGATTTACAAATACTGAAATGTAACCGAGGGAGATAATCAATACTTTCTACAACCAAAGACAATCTGTATTAAGTGCAATTCTTACCAGAAATTTTATTATTCATTTATTTTATCATACTACCCCTGGGTCTCAAAATACTTAGGTAATTAGGAATCTAAATATAGAAGTTATTTAGTATTTCCAAAATTTACAATGTAAAGCTCTAATTTGGATAGTGTTTTAATTTTTTTCAATATCAGCTCCTAAACAGTATATGTTAATGTATATTTTGGAGCCAAAATGTCTAGAAAAATCACAGTTCCTTTATGCCCTAAGCTGCATGGTCCTCATGATTTAAGTTTTCTTGGATTTGGGATCATATGTTCAATTAAAATAAAAATGGTACTACTTACTTAACAAGTTTGTTTCAAGGATTGTGGCAACATATATAAACCTTTTGGAAGGAACTAATATTTATTGAACTATATTCTAAAGTTACTTTTTGGTTTTTGTATCATTATTGTGGCTCCGATTTATTATTTTCAGTTATTCTTAAATGTAAATGACACTTGCTCATAATATGAATTCTTGATCACTAGCCATTTTCATTCTTTGAAACTGAGTCTACTGAATGTTTCAGAAATGTCTGTGGTGGTTTAATTGACAGTGTTTTTGTTTGTTTGTTTGGTTGGTTGCTTTTATGAGATGTAATATTTTTTAGCCTATATATGTATGTATGTATGTGTGTATGTAGATATTTAATCCCTTAGCATACAAGTCTTTATTCTTTTTAAATTTTTTATGTTTTTTCACTCTTACCAAGTCTTTATTCCTATAACTCAAAAATTTTACTAGTATGCATGGGTGTACATAACTTTTACTTTTTTCATTGACTTTTGCCCAACAAAGGTTTTGTTGTTAATTTTTGTCAACTTAAGAAACTTTTCTTTAATGCTTTATATGATTATTGATTTGGGGTTGATTTTAAATATTTTTATTACAAATGTTTTTCAGAAAACCTGTAATTCTCACATTGAAAGTCTGCACACCCCATTTCTCTTATAGTTTTCCCTCTGACCTTTTTACTCCTCAATTCTTCTGATGCTATTCTACCTACTCTTTTCATAGCACATATTTGCTTGTTCATGCTAACAGCTGAGTCCTCTAATGGAAGCAGAACAATTTTTACTTCTTCCATCATATGTCTAAATGTCTCACACCTATTTTCTCTGAGCTCTAAGAAGGAAGGATAATGGGCCAAAGCACTGTCTCCAAAGGGACAGATCCTGGGACAAACTTAGAAGGACTGAAGAAACTCCCCTCCTTCTCACTGGCTCCTCACTGATTGTGTCTAGAAGGATCCAAGACGCACTAAGAGCTGCAGTTCTTACTCCCTACTCAGCCAGGCAGTTATGTGGGGCTGCAGTTTCCCTCCTCCCTCCTCCTCCTCCTCCAGAGTGCTTGATGTGCTTCAGGGGATGCTTCTATCCTTGAGAGAAAGAACGGTACGTCACCCAGAGAAGCAAAACTTACACTGGGTAGGCACACTGTCCTCTCTGTGGATGAGATGTTTGCATTTTATAAAAACAAAGGTATCTGTTTGTGCGAATGGGAAGGAAGAAACATAGGAATTTAAAATTCAGCCCGAAATATCAGGCTATGGGAGATATTTGATCAAGAATCAGCAGGTAGGTATTTACTTTGTTTTCTGAATCTGGTTCTCCTCTTGAAAGTCCCTCGGTGAACCTGAGGGAATCATGTCACTCACACACAATCAGTCGCAGTCTTATGGCCGCCAGACCAGAGTAACAGGTCCAGAGCTGGGCACTCACTCTCTTTAGCGATCATAAATCACAGTGGAGATTTTGCTGAACTCTCGGAAACAGCGACAAGTAACATCTCTTTCTGTACTTGAACCTGAGAAGTGAAACTAGAGGCTACTGCCACCATCTTGCTACACTATACATGGCCTGAGTTTGAAATGAACATGCAAGAAAGAAATCAAGGACTGAATTCCTTTCTTGAGCCAAGAATCCATTTGTGTTTGAAGCCATGCCATTCCAGGTTTAACTTATTAAACTATCAATCACCTCCTTCTTCAGTCTCAAATAACTTGCTCAGCTTAGACTCTGGCAAGAGAAATAAAAGCAATAAGTAAACTAAGAAAAACTACAAACATTTTCCATATTGGAAATTATAAGGAAAAGTGTTCTGCCTCCTTGTGCTGAAGTCATTATTTGTGGATTATTCCATCTTACATTATCCTTGGGTGTAGAACGTGCTCCTTGCTTAACTGTGCTTAAGTGTTTTGTGTGTGTGTGCAAATAAGGGTGAGACCCTGACAAGGGAAGAACCCCTCAGGATGTTCTTCCTTAAACAGAAAACAAGTGAGGAACAACCAGTTCAGCAGGCTTTGAGGAAAAGAGCAATTCTAGACTCACTGGTAGAGCCAGAGCCCTCCAAGGAAGTAACACTGAAGTGTGCTGTGGTTTCTCCACATAAGCAGAATCCCCAAAGGTCCATATGTCAAAGACTTGGTCTCCAGGTGGCACTGTTGGTAGATGGTGTGGCCCTTTACGGGAGGTGAAGTCTGGTGTGAAGTTTTTTGGTCACTGAGATTTTGGAGGGGGCAGCCTTAAAAGAAAATTGTAGGACCCTGTCTGTCCTTTCTCTCTGTTTCTGGTTCAAGATACAATTGTTTGCTCCTAACATGTTCACCTACCGTTACTATCTGTCATTCACCATGAAACAATACTACCAAGGGGCAGCCTTCACTGAACCTGCACAATGCCGTTTGGGCTTAGAAAACTGTAAGTTAAATAAACATCTTCTTTTAATTACTTCTCTTCATTAATACCTTAATGAAATAAGGTATTTTATTGTAGTGATGCAAAGCTGACCAATACAGGCCATGAAGGAGATGTGGTCCAGACATGCTTCACACCACTGCCAATTCTCTGCATGGCAAAGGCATTCCTCATCTAAGCATCTACAAGAGGCCCTTTTTGCCTTGTGATGAGGATGGTGATCTTTTTATTAATAGCATTAATAGATAATTAGATTGAGTAGTGCTTACCCAAAGTGCTTGGAACCAAACTGTTCATATGGGGGATTATCTTTTTGTATATTTTAAAATATAGACTTTCCGAAAATTTTGAATTTTTGATTTCAAATTTTCAAGTGTGGAAGGCTTGACCTGTTCATGGGATATATTATGATCACCCTTTCTTGTTTTTCTTTACTCCTTCCTCCTTCTTAGAAAGAGGGTTGCCTATACCAGAATTCTGTGATGCTCCTAAAATCAGATTGGTTATTTTAGATTTCACTTTATTAAGCATTATCATAAATATTACTGGAATTAACATTCTTTCATTTTGATAGTACAAAATACTCACTGGTGAAGCGGAAGACAAAAAAGCCTTTATATTAGTCATCTTGGGCTAACATAACAAAATACCATAGACTGAATAGTTTAAACAACAGAATTTGTATCTCACGGTTCTGTGGGCTGGAAACAGAAGATCAAAGTGCCAGTTGTTGAATTCCTATTAAAGCCTCTCTTCCTGGTTTCCAGATTGTAACCTCCTTGCTCTGATTTCTCATGGTCTTTCTTTTTTAATGTATTAGGAGAGAAAGTGAAAGAAAGAGGGAGAGAGAGAAAGGGAAGAAGAGAGAAAGGACAAGCTCTATAGAGTGCCTTCTTAAAAGGGTACTAATCTTATCATGAAGATCCCACGAAAGTGGCTCACCTAACCCTAATTCACCCTAAAAACACAAACTCCAATGCCATCTCATCTTCAATATGTGAATGGAGGGATACAGAAAAGTTTAGCCTACACAGCATTTAAATTATGTTTGACTGAGAATGCCAGATTTGTCTGCGTGTTAAAGCAGAGACAGAGATTCATGATATTTTTGCTTAATACATTCTAAATTGGTCTCCCAGACAATCATGAGATAATTCTATATAACAGTGTAGGTATTTGTGTGGGTCTGATCCTCAGTAGAATGAAACAATTCAATTGTTTTCTGAATTTGTGCCCAAACTATTAGGTTTTCAGTTCCACTTGTTCCAACACTATTTTCAGCTTTTTTTGCTGCCTTCCAATCCATAGAATTTCAGAGACTATATCTGGCTAGAAGCCTATTTGTCTAAGTATATCCAGTTACATAGGACATAAGCACCAAAATGGATAAGGAAACTGGTGAGATCATTTTCCTCAAAACCTGTCAAATATTTATCCCGTGATTGGCTGGCTCCTGTATTATGCATCAATAACTTTTAAAAAAAAGAAGAAGAAATTTAAGGGAAATGATATCTCTATGTTTCATTAAACATTTTTGCATTTTGATTTTTGAAGAACTGTTTGAAGTCCAGGATGAGAAAGTGTTAAAATTTCACCAGCTTCTTAAATATGCTCTTTATTGCGCTCTCAAAAAAATTACAAATGTCTTGTGATATACATTTACCCATATAATCTCAAAACTCTGTACAATCAACCCAAATTGTGGCGCCTCACAGAGCAAATACAGAGGTTGCTGGAATCCAGGGACAATGATAAGCACAGAGCGAAGAAGACACAATTCCTATTATATTGTTCTTCATCTTACGTTTCTTTCTATTTAGCCATGTCTAATTTCAAATAATTTCACATCTTTGTGTTGACACGATCTAATTTTCAGTAAACTATAAGAGAAAAGAAGAAAAACATGTGTTTTTTTTTCTCTTGGTAGCATCAGTAAAAGGCCCAAAGATCATGAATTTACTTTTATATAAATATATCATTAAAATTTTAACTCATAATATATAGTCATTGAAAGAGTAACTGTCCTTTTCGTATCTTTTGGTATTTAAAAGATAGAAAATGACAAAATACATTTTCCTTCTATTTTTTTTTAAAAAGTATGCTATTGAGAAACTCTATTTCTTAATGAACAGATGGGCTACAATAATATGATTAAGGCTAATAGAATTTCTGAAGTTGAAATCATGAGTGTTAGATCAAGAGTGCTGGGGAAAAAAACCTTAAGGAAACCAGATTTTAAAGGGGTTTCTCCCTAATGTACTATGGCATTGCAAAATCAAACTTTAGGGAAAAAATTAATCTCATAAATTCACCTGGACTCTCACATGAAAAGTTGGAGAATAAAAGTTGTTTGATATTCTGAAAAAAAGAATGTAAGATGCTGCATAAATTCATTACATTTATATAATGTAATATATGTATGTGTTCATGAAATACATTTTACAAAATATATGGTTCACATATAATGTGAAAAAATCAATTTTTTACATATCTGTGAAGTTCTTTTAAATATGTTATCATATTGGATATATGATATCCAATTCATCAATTCTTAAGTCATAGAGATATTTTAAATTAACTGAATAAAGCCATGCTCCAGAATAAAGAAATAAATATTGCATGGGATTATGTCATGTTTAAGGACCTTCTCTCGAATATTCTATTTGGGTCTAAATGTCATTGGTTTCAGGAATTTTTCAACCTAGTACAGTTTCCAAATCATAGAATTTTAATCAAAAGTTTTATGACCATCCACATGTCATCAGATAAAATTTACCATAAATTCTATGACAGTCTGAAATTTCTAAATGCTCAAGGACGGTGTATTGAGATTTTCTGAGCATGATTTAATTAATGTGAACTTCTGTTTGAGTGAAGATAGTCATTCTTATTCTAGATCATCCTTAGTCTTTGGTAGCATACTCATAAAAGATTATTCGTAAAAGTTGAATCTGTGTAACATCAACAAATACTAGTTTAAAATTGAAAAAAATAACATATTACATTAATTCCTACACACTAAACTCCACAAATGTGTGTGTGCATATAGGTATGTTCTCATGCATGTCTAAATGCATACACATATGTATATGTGCATTTCAGTACATACACGTGTGCATGTGTCTATCTGTGGGTATCTGTGAACCTTACACACACACACACACACACACACACACACACACACGCATGCACACACAGTGTTTATTCTGGTCCTCTGGAAATCCTGTACTAAGATGGGATTAGCAGTGCAAGAAATATTTTACTATAAACGTCTGTAAAGAATAAAAGGGAAAAAAGAGCAGGAGTGGACAAGAGGCAAGAAAAGGAAGACAGGCCAGATAGGTTATAAAGAGCCCCAGAATGCAGCATTTGGAACATTCTTAGCCAGACTGATGAGAAGTTCCATAGTAAAGATAGCTCACGGGGAGAGAGTTGTGTGTGGCTGAATCTATCATTCTTGCCAAGCCTAGTTATTGACTGAGAACAGCCTGAGGAAACTGAGGCTGTGGCCCTAATACTGGATTGGATCCTGCAGATGCAGCATGAGGAAGCTGTCCACTACCTTCTTTACAGTGATCCTCTCTTTAAAAAGTAACTGATCATTACAAGCTCACAGCACATACACACACACACGCACACACGTGCACACACAAATATATATTTAAATTAGTCATCCCTCAGTCTTTCTGAACCTAAGATTGATTTGTTATGTTCTTCACAAGTTTTTATTCTTTTCCAGGATTCTAGATGATTAAATAGATTTTTATTGGTTTTTTGTTTTGTTTTGTTTTGATTTTGGTGTTGAGGATTGAACTCAGGGCCTTGTGCTTGCTAGGCAAGTGCCCTACCAGTGAGCTAAATCCCCAACCCCTTAAATAGATTTTTGAAAAATGATATACATTTTTTTATGAAACAAGCTATGTATAGCTAGAAATAGTTTACATCACAAACCAAATTAGGGGGCACTTCGATCTTGACTTCTAGCCTCCAATAAAAACAAAGAATCAGTTATTTAAGCCACCCAGTCTGTAGTGTTTTCTTATGGCAGCTAGCTGACAAACACAGCCTTGTATCAAAGAATTGAAGGAGAGAAAAACAAATCAATCATTGCTGCTCGTGAGAGAGAGATTTTGCTCGTGAATGACTCACATTGTCAACAATAAAAATGTACATGTTCCATGAGTCCGATGTGGTGCCAAGACTGGGAAGAAGCCCAGAGCAGAACTATGTGAGAGATCTTCAGAACTCATTGGACAATTCCTCTCCCCCAGTCCATAGCAAAAGATAGACACTGTACTCAGGGGCACAGCATTTCTATAGTGAACTCAAGCGGGGACTTGGCGCTGCTCCAATCAACGTTACTGAGGCACAGAGCAATGTACATGTAGATTATTACTCTCTCCCGTCCAATCTCCTGGCAAACAGAAGACCCTGACTCGAAACTAGGGTTTAGGGAGTATAAAAGGTTGAGACAATTGTACTGAGTTCGCATTTTTCTTGTGCTATGCACACAATTACCAGTGTTATTCCCCTGGCAGGTATTGCACTTCTTTAAAGTTGAAACTGCCCAGTACTTGCACCACTGAGATACCTTCTCCTGCCAAAGTGAAATGTGCAAAATTCTCTTTAAACATTATCAAAAACTCCCTGAAGCAAAAAACAAAGTAATCATTTGGAAGATATAATTAAAGACAAAGGAGACATTTGGCATATAGTCATTTCTTTTTAGACTATGGAATTTTAAAGTAAATTTTATACATTTAGAACTCTATACATCCTTAGCAAGAGAGAGACAGAGAGAGAGATTTTGCACTATAAAGCCATCATTTTTGCTTTTTAATAGCAGAACTGCAAATATACAAATATGAGATGATGCTTAATTAAATGCTTTAAAGATACATAGCGGGGCTGAGGATTTAGCTCAGTGGTGAGAGTGCTTGCCTAGGAAGCACAAGGCCCTGAGTTCGATGCCTGGCACCAAAAATAAAAATAAAATAAAGATACATAGGTAGGTGGACAGATGGGTAGATAGATATCAATAGATACATCTCACAGTTGTTAAAATTTTTCTTTCTTCTGTAGATCATTATATTGATTGATGTTACTTCATCTTGAAAATAAAGGGGTATTTATAAACCTCACACAATAGTACTTCAAGAGATTCAGAAAATATAATAAAAATTCCCAGGCTTGCATTGGAACTAAGAATCTGGATCATTCAGATAAAGTTCAGATAAGCATCTGAATGTCAAGTGCATATTCTAAGTGAACCTGTTGGAAGACTCCAATCTCTTCTGCATGTGCAATGCAATGTGATGTGCGTGCTGGTCTCACATAATTTCTTTGCACTTTGGTCTTCAGTGCTGTTAAGTTATTTCTGCTCTGGCTTGTTCAGACGAAGGATTCCTTGGCGTAAAGAAAGCAGAGAAACATCCAGAAGAAAAAAAAAGTTATTTGGTTTAAAGAAATCCAGAGATTTTCATTAGCACACTGTGTCTATACATAAATCCATATATAGTCCCAAAGAATGGATGATATATTTAACTATGTGAGTTAGTTCATTTTAATTAAAGTGAATGTAGCCTTTTGATCTACGGAATAAACAATCTAACAATAGGAAAAATGCAATCTGTCGAGACATATTTGAGTTATTTTGCAGTAATTGGCTTGGCAGCAGCTTCAGTCACAGATTTCTGTTTCACAGATTGCCCCCAAATGAATAAAGGTTTGCTTTGAAATGTAATTAATATTACGTTCAGCTGCAAGACATTCTCAGGTTGTCAAAGGAATTTGAAGGAGGTAGCTACAAAAAAATGAACAAAATAAAACTGAAACTGAAAAGTAAATTAAGTCAAATTAATGCACCCAAAGTAAACGGGACCGATATAAAATGCTTATGGCGTGTACCAGGTTTTATCCTCAGTTTAATCTCCTATGAAGATTCAAATTACACATGTGGCTGAATAATTTACAAGGTATATGTTTATTGGCAATGATTGCCTAATGTTATCATTTAAACCTGAATCAGTGTGGGGAATGTAAATGCTGTTCTCTTCCTTAACGCAACGGAACGCATCTGAAGTACGTCTCCATTTGGAGAGTTGGGACCCCAGAAATCAACATCCATGGACTGGAATTACTTCTTTTTTTTAATAATCTTCTGCTTTTTGCAGATCTTGAAATAAACATTGAGTTCTACCAGTGAAGGGCATAAATATTAATTACCTGCACTTAAATATTAAAGTTTTATATTTCCATAATATCCAGAAGTCCAACTGAACTGTTTTTCTTTAGGAGAAATTATGGGCTTATAAAAACATCCAGAAAAGCTAGAGAACATAGCTGCAGTTAGTCATCCTCAAAGGCATCAATCTATTGAGTATATTTAAGACATTAAGGCTGATACTGTCTCGAAAAGTAAATATCAATAGTATTAATTGCACATACTCATGGAATTTTAAATGTCTTTTCTCTCCCTTTCCGATTAGGGAACTTTAAATGCATTTGTATTCATTAACCTTAAGAGAATATACTATGGTAGTTACCATAAAGTTAAAAAATTGTTTATTTCCATATCAAATTTGTTTTCTGAAAGAATAAATTTCATGACTTTTTGTGTCTGGCCTACTGGCATTAGAGAGAGACAATTGTTTGCATAAGCCTTGTAATATCTCTTAAAAATGTACAAATCAGCAGAATGTGGGTGTTTCTGCAGGCAAGACTTTATGTTGGAAAATTATTTCATTTTACGTTCAATATCTAGATGGTTTCCTACAATTAACCCTGCCTTTGGATGACATTTATTACGATGTAATCTTCAATTAACTTCAATCTGTTATATATGAAGAATCTGATAATCAGCACAAAGAAGTTTGAGGAGGATATTTTTAAAGGGAAGAAAAGCAAGAAGATTGGAAATGTAGTTTACTGTATATCCTAAATCTGGCTGGAAGACCAGCTTTTGAACAAGCTGTTATTTTCCACATGGGAGTAGAATTGCTACAGTAAAATGCCAGATTTCATCCATCATAATGTCATGGCTCATATTAAAATGTCTTCGGGGACCGAAGGGAGGGATGGGCAAAAGACATCAAATCAATTTTCAGGCAATTGCTACGGTTTTCAGAAACTAAACCCTATGTGATAGTGTTATGGCTGCACAAAGGGAGGTTATAAATAAGGTCCATACATCAAGGGAGGAAGTAATTTAGAAGAAGGAGGCTGATTTGACTTTTGTGTGAGTTTGAACATATGGTTCGGGCACAGCTGGGTTATCATTCTGTACCTTCTTACAAGAGAAAAGAACCAAATCAACACTTTGGAGAAATGAACCCATCTCCCAAGTCTTGAACCTGACAGCTCCAAAACCATTTATCCCTCTTGATCAGTAAAGAAGGACTTCAGGCTATTTTGCGATGATGTTAGTATTTAATCACAGAAAAATCTAGTTAAGCATCATTATGCGTTGACCTTGTTAGTCTAGAACTAATCTCTATCTGTAAGTGCCTTTTCCACAGAGGTTATGAGACAGGAATTGGCCCAATTCGGAGACCTGTAATGCAATTATCTTTTCATACATGAAATTCCTTCTGATTGAGCAGTTCATTGCTGAATAAGAGCTAAGGTGCTGCAGCCTATATTTGCTAGTGTCACTTCTACACTGTAAACATGCTGTCTTCTGAGAATGGAATCATCATTCAGTGAGTCATGCGTGTACAAACTGGCAAGGAATATGCACGGAATCTATCCGAACTATCTGAGCATTAATACAAATGAAGAAAAGTTAATTATGGGACATGAACTGCCCAGGCAGGATTCAAACTAAAGTCTATGAATTTGTCATATTCTCATCTTCCATTAAGACTTCATGGCAAGCCAATCTTACCTTTATTATGAATGGCAGAGTTTCAATAGATCAAAATGCCTCCATCAAAGCAACTATTGCATTTTTCTACCATTAATTTGAAAAAAAAAGATAGCTTTGTAAAAGCACTCATCTTCAAATGTTCTATTCCTCAAACTGTTTAATGTTAGAAGAAGCTGTGTTTCAGTTTCCTGATCACCAAAGCACGGTACCTGTATCTGCTCTAACCGAAGATAGATGCTCGAGGGATTTATAGAAGACACACAATACCACATGCGGCCATAAAAGACAAAGAATGGGATGGGCACTGCGCCTTTAAAAACCCTACAATATGTGCAGAGATGATGAATAAGGAGCCTAATTTGTGAGAGTAACAAAACTGTAAACATTAAGAAAATGAACCAAGGTGAAATTTTGTAATAAGCAACTCAGTTGGAAATAGATCTAATATTCAGTTCTGCCTGAAATTTTTTTTTCCTTGGACTTTTCTGTTATGCTTCATTCATATTCAAATCTGGAGTAGAGAATCGTAGACTCTGAGAGGTCAAAATCAGTCAAGAAAGTGCAAATAGACTTGAGTCAATGAAGATGTCTAGATTAACTGAATATAAAGAAAGCTCTATTATTTACCAAAAAATGAATGCTTAATGCACCATTAACATTAAAATAGTTTTGTTGTGCTTAATTATGTAGTCATTTGTGATATGACTTCAATTTTAGTAGATTGATACAATATAATTTTAGTCTTGTGCACAACAGAATAGGTTTATTCAGAATGCGTTTACTGTATCTGTGTTTATTAGCTGCACAACACACTGAATTAACTAAGATTAAGCCTAGTTATTGATTTGTGAAGAAAAAGGATGGGAAAGAACAGTTACTTAAAAAAAAAAAAAGAAAAGATAAAACTCTTTAAAATTCTCTGACCAGACACAGAGCCAATCAACCAAGGACACAAATAATGGTTTACAATTTTGTAAGAATGTCCACTCTCTGTTTTCTGTAGGCAACAAGAAACACAAAGATTATGGAGTTAGCAGCATTTTACGTATTCACTGTATGACTTTATTTTAAAGCAATGTAGGACACATAAAGTTAAGAATCATTATAAACTAATATTTTGTGGGTACTTTCAAAACATGAGGAGATCTCATGTAAGTTTCTGTTTTTTATAGTGTATCAATATTTTGTATTTTTAAATGGAGACATAATATGTACATAAAATAATTTAATGGATTCAAAGTATATGTTTCAATTATTTGGAAAACAATCGAGGATTTCCTGTGTACATTATTATAACAGGTGCTGTAGGGACCACGAAAATAATGAATATTCTAATTAGCTACAGTTCATTGAACATACTAAACACTTTATGTGCCAGAACCAGTGAATTCTCACAACACTATCAGTAACTACAGTGAAGTTCAATGTACATCAGGGCAAGTAAACTTGGAGAGCTTAAAGGGTGTTGTCCAATGTTGAAAAACTAGCAAGTCAGAAACTAAATGCAGGATTCTTTGACTTGGAAATTGTTGGCTGGCCCAGTTCTCACAAAGCCACGTGTAATGAGATAAGTGTAATAAAGGTGACGCAGTATCTTAGAACACCCAGAAAAAAAATCACATTGAAGATAGATAGCAAACTTCAAAGTTGCTATTGTACTGTTGATATATCTAAGAAATAAAAACATGAATCTGTTTATTTCTTTTTTGATGTTGGAGTTGTTGTGAGGATTAAATGATATAAAATACATAAACCATTTGATCCCATATATGGAATAAAGTTAACCTTAATACACATGGACAAAAAGAGTTAGAAACTGTAAAGCAGCAATTTAAGTGTTTCAATATCTTACTAATTTTTCCAGCTGCATATACAGTGCTTAAATAATTGAATACTAAATGGCCACACAATGGAAAAGGACACATCCTACGAGAGGCAGGAAGGATAGAAGGACGGATTCAGGCTGCCGTATTGAATCACTTGTGCCAGTTAGAAATTTGAAAATTAGTTATTGTCTGTTATATTTTTTTTTTATTTTCTCTCTTTATTTTCTTGCTTACTCTCAGTTTTCTTCTTGTTGGAATTTCCTTCTCCCATTCTTGTCTCTTTTCTTTCTTGTGCTTTTCCTTCCTTCACTGAACCTTCTCTTCCTTCCTTTCATTTTTTTAATGTGCTGTTGCTTCTTGATTATTTTTTCCTATTGGTATATTATTTTTCTCATTTTCATCATCGTATTTTGTTTTTCTATTTTACTTTTTTCGGTTTTCATCTTCTCTCCATTCTTGCTTCGTTATTCTTTAATAGTTTTCTTTTTCACATAATTCTTTTTTTTTTTCTGAGTATTCACAAATGTAGCTAGTCTGAAGTGGAGTAGGTCACATTTTTGAAGTCTTAACTGTGCATTAAACTCTCCTTGTCTCTATATTCATTTTTATCGCAAGCTTTCTTTCCCTCTTGGGCACTAAAAGAATGAAAATTATGATAAATCGTTGACTTTTAGGTTCAAGACATGTTCATCTAGCAGTAAAAAAGGGGAATGATGAAATATAAAGTCTTTGAGTTCTTGACAGGAGGTTCCACAATGAGGGAAAAGACTAGCAGCTACGGAAGATGCGACGACACTGGAGGTTGGCAGAGAAGTTGGCAGCAACATGCTGTTCACTAATTTTTCAGGTCTAGGAGGAGGACAGATCCAAGCTTGGAGGAGATTACTGCTGGCTTCTAATTGGAGGTCTGGGAGGTGTCAGCCTTAATGTGCCCTACATCACTATAGCATGGCTGAGGGTAGGTAATTAATCGCTACTGCAGAGGCAGAGAATGGTATTAGAGTGGTACGTCAGCCAGATGACAATGTCTAGTGTCCAAGAAAGACAAGGGAGAGGGGGAAAGAAAGAAAAAGGAGGATGTGCGAAGGACCAGGACCAGACAGGTGCAACGTCTACAAAGGGAAGTTGTTAGAGAATAGGCGCTCCGTGCAATGAGCAGGAGGGCTTTGGAAACCTTAGGTAGTGTGGATGGTGGTGTTGTACGGGATCAGTTTTACGGTGCAGTGAAAGCAAGTGTGGAACAGATCAAGGACAAGCACTGCTGTTTCCTCCATGAAGCTTTTCACACTACAAACCCTGTGAGATTAGAAATAGTCATGAAGAGAAGCAGATATGAGGAGCATAGTGCTGACTTCGATAGAACACATCTAGAAATGCCTAGATCAAGTATTCAGTCGTGAAGCACAGTGGGGACTCAAAGTGGAAATTAATGCAATGGGAGTCACACTACAGTCTGTGGCTTTAAGAAAGCGTGACAGCTATGTGGCACCCTTTCATTCTCCCAAACGTCCCATCATCTGCCATATTGCAGGCATCAACATGACAAGAGACTTTTATGGTACTCATCAGTTGGACATAAGGTTTGGAATCAGTTATGACTGCCTTCAAATCCCCATTCTACTTCTTGATAGCCCATGACCTTAGGCTAGTTATTGTCTTCAAGCTCCTCTTTTTACAAATTAGGAACACCAATATGTAGCTTCATGAAGTAATGAGGGCACTGCACATATTATGGTTTAAATCTAAAATGTAGCCTGCAATTTTGCGTGTTCAGAGATGGGCTCTTTGCAGGTGAATGGATATGCAGGGCCTACAGCTGACTTGCTGTTAGGAGGTGGGGCCTTTTGGGATGTGCGTTACTGGGGGAAGAGACCTGGAAATGTGTATTCTTGCCCCCCACTTCTCTATGCTTTCTGGTCTCCATGAAGTGAGCAGTTTTCCTCCACCAGACCCTTCCTCCTGCACACCCTTCCAACATGCCTGTCCTGCCTTGGAGCTACCAACTATAGACTGAATCTGAAAACAATGAGCCAAAATCAGCCTCTCCGCCTTTAAATTATAGTTGTTTTGTATTGTGACTCCGAGATGGGAAAGTGACTAAGGCAACATGGTAGCTTACAAATGTTAGGTATTCAATAAATGTTAGTTCATATTATGAATACTTCTACAACAGTGTGTAATATGCTGTTTTCCAGAGAGATAAACACAAATTAATAATTCTAATTTATTTTGTAAACATTTATCAGTGATATCACACTGTTTGCATTTTGCTTCGGTCTGTGACAATATATATTATTCATGTAATTCTCCTATTTGCAAAAGGGGATACCACTAGATATTACATTAGGCGGACAGATCACTCCAGATACATCAAGCCGTATGTTCACACTGTGTTAGGAAATGTTTGCATCATGAAAATATGTAGTGACATTTCAGACACAAAAAGAATAAGTTCTTGGTATCAAGGAATAAGGTACAAAATCAAACTTTTGCTAAAATTTTAAAAATTTCTGAAAATTATTTATGTAAAAACTTTTTTAAATTTTTCTGCACCTGGGTTTTTTATTATTTTAAGATGTTAATACTCAAAATACAATAATTTAAAGAGGTGCAGGTACAAATCCCCTATGATGATTGTTATCACTATGTACATCTAAAATGTACCATTAAAATAAAATAAAATTTAAAAAAGAAATGAACTCAATTTGTGTGAATGTTATATGTTAAAATGTGCTATATTAAGAGAGACATATTGTAATATCACACAAAGAGAAATTTCCTACACCAAAATAGCTTCATTTTGATAGAGAAATATTTCATGTAATTGTCCAAATAAGAGAAGTCTATTATCTTATATGTTATTTTATTTGTGTGCATGAATTTTTTTTGTTTTAAAATAAAGTTTTACATTAAGTTCTTAATTTTTTACCCTGTTAGAGATTTTAGAAATTCAATACACTATTTAAATCTTTGAATCTTACAAAATTGTTTTAAAGCGTAAAAGTAATTGATTTCAGTTTTAAATCAAATTCCTAGTTGAAACTATAGCACTGGGAAAAAAAAAGAAACTATAGCACTGGAATGGTAAAATAACTCTATATTGAGTACGTCATTCAGATTTTTCAGCTACATGTTGTAAAAATATCCTATTTTTAAAATATTGTCTAACATATTCCCCAGTTATATCTATGTGCCAGTCATCAAAAAGATTGATTTGTGAGGTATTTGAGTTTTTCTTCATTATTAACATATCAGTTACTGTAATAATCAGCATTTTAGGAGGAAGGTGTTTTATCATTGAAACTCTAGCTATTTTTCTCATTATACAGACTGCCCCTTTTACAAGCACCTGGATATGTCTACAACTCAAGCTTCCTAAGTTATAGAAAAGCATGAAAATGTCCATATCGTATTTTACCTGGAAGACTTAGAGTCTATTGCATATAAAATATTAATGAAAGACCTTCTCCAAGCATTGTTTTACCATGATGAGTGGGAAGTCACACTTGGTTCACAATGGAGGAGACACTGGTCCTTCTTGGCCTGCTGGCTGTTGTTCTAAAGTTGATGTTGGTGAAGAGGAACAAGTTAAACATAGTAGAATATGATCATATTGAAACATCTCTTCAGGATTCGCATTTCGTAAGCACCATCTGCCTCAGACTCACATAAAGTCGTATCATTCTCCTTAGCTTGATGTCCGCACTATCTTTACTCTTTGCCAACAATCACCTCTTAAATTTTGTGTTATTAGGTAAAGTTACTTCAGTTAGTCTATGATTGCACTGCTTGCTGTTCTTGGCGGGCTGCTTTTCACCTAAATTTCTGTTTATTCCTCCTTCGAAGATGTCTTCATATTCATTGTTCAGTCCTATATCTGGTTTCCAGTTTGAAAAGATTTCTTTTCCCCATCCCTTTCTCTTTACCATGACTTAGTGTGTGAGCAGAAAGTAGCTCTGGACCTCTTAACGTGCAATTCACAAAAGTGTGTTTGTGGATGGAGAATGGATGGCACATTTAAAAAATATATTGTCTTTCAATTCTTTTTTTTTCCTTTGGATTTGTTTTGTTTTAATCTTGAGGCTACACCTTTGGTTTTGCAATCCATGGGACTGGAGAATTTTGTATGTTAAGAAAGATTTCTTAACCCTTTTACTTTCTACTCACTTTAATTTTCCCACCCAATATAATTCTTCCCATTTTTCAACCACACCTTTTACATCCCGCCTTTGTGCTAAGTGAAGTGGAAGTCCAAGCCAGCCCACTGGCCGTCTGGGTCCCGCCTCACTTGGTCTCAGAGAAAGATGCCACGCAAATACAAAAAGCCAAATTAAGTCCAATTGAATCCAATTTATTAGCCCACACTTGGCAACTGAGAGGGCACTCAAGTGCAAAAAGCTCTTGACCCCTTTCTACAGTTTCCCCAGAGCTTTTATACAGTAAGAAAAGGTGGTTACATTTTACAACTGGAATTCTTTTGATCATTATAACAAGCAAGTGTTTATACCAGGTGTTTGTCATCATTGTAGCTTATCTCATTCACGTCCAGCTGTCTAAATTTAGGAGGATGTGAAGTTACATACTCAAAGTGGATTTTATGATACTAGGTACCAGGGTGAGGAAAAAAGGAAAAACTGTGTAAATGAAGGGCTTGACGGGATTCCTAGTGGACTCTTTAATATGTAGAGGAGTTAAGAGGGCAAGGGTCAGGGCCTGGGGTAGGGAAGGGAGTGTCCAAGGGTAAGGAGGAGGCAGGAGAGTGTGACAGTCTTCCTGTAATCTTGCAGACATTTAGGTTACAATAAACAAAAACTCACAAATGGGGTCATAAGGCTAGACTGACCTCAAACTCGCTCTGCTCGAGTTTGGAAGGAGAGAGAAAAAATGAAGTGAGCTTTTGTTTCTGATTAACCTTTCTCTCTCCCCACTTCTCTTGGGCCAAATTAGAGCCGAATTAGGATGTCATTTCAATAAGAATAAAGTAGACAAATTTAGGCTGTGTCAATATTGATTTGAGGTTTAGTTTAAGAATCAAACTTTATATGTAGTGTTTCAAGAACACTTTATACTCATGCATGTGTCTATAGATTCCTTACTAGAATGTAAACTCCATGACAGCAGGAGTTTTCTCTGATTTACTAATTTTTCTATGCTCACTGCCTGGAGTCCTGCATGCCACATAGTAGTAGCTGTTCAGTAGAGATTTGTTAAAGAAATGTATCATTTAAAAATCTTCCCAACTGTAACCAAATAAATGACACACATCAAATTCTGTCCTTCAAAATACTGCCAAGCAACTATTTTCACAAGACATTTTTAGGGACAAGGAATATATACATAGTTATTTTCTGTTTATTATCTATTCACCATATGTAATTCACAATCTTAAAAATGAGTTGAAAATAAGCACACTGAATGGATAGAAGAATTTCTTTAGAATTTGATTCAAATATAACTTATAAACAAAAGGATGAATTTTGCAGCATAACATCTAAAAGAATGTATCTGCTATGTCTACATACAAGGTATGAATGAAATGTATGGGGAATACATTTTTAAAAAGTGTAGGGCTGGGGATTTAGCTCAGTGATTAGAGAGCTTGCCTTGCTAGCACAAGGCCCTGAGTTCGAGTCTGACACCACACACAAAAAAATAAATAAATAAAAAGTGTGATTAGAGTAAGATGTATTGTCATTAATTCCTCCCAGTGTATCCCCCTCCCCATAAGAATACATTTATCCCGACATTCTTGCCACTTTCTGAAGCGATTCTGGAAGTCCTCTTTCATGAGAGTGTTTACAAGGCATGATCAAAAACATGGTGAATACTGCTGCCGCATGGCAAGGTGGGCTGGTAAAAACATTGCAGTGTCCTAGCTACCTAATTCAGCAGTCGGGCACCCTGTGACTTCCAGCTGTTCCCTACAGTCAAAAAAAATGACCTTGAAAGGGAAACATTTGGAGTTAATTCATTCTATCAAGGCCGCTGTAAGAGTTCCACTGAGGAGTCAAAAAAGACCTCCAGAACTGCCCCCAAAAGTGTCAAGAATGATGGAACAAGTGCGTGTGAAGTGAAGGGGAGTATTTAGAAGAGGGTTAATGGAAATGTGTCTTTCACTGTAATGATTTTTTTTTTAACTTACGCATTCACTGTTATTTGCCAATCACATCTCAGACACAGGTAGAGGGACCTACCTATCCTTTACCATTCACTACCATGACACACTTTATTTTAGAGCAAAAAAATCTTCAAAAATTATATATATACATATATATGCATATTATATATTATGTGTTTATCTATATTATAAAATTATATATTATAAATAATATATAATATATATGCATATATGTATAGTGTGTGTGCGTGTGTGTGTGTGTGTGTGTGTGTGTGTAGCTACTGAATGGTAGTTACCAGAGATGTGGGACAAGTTCCAGTTCATCCATATAGTTCAGTGGTGGAGCAATTGCCTAGCATGTGTGAGGCCCTGGGCTCCATGTCCAGCACTGTAAAAAGAGAAAAGTCCCTAAAAGAACAGAGAACATAGGTCAGTGACAGAGTGCTCAGATTAGACTTCAGTCTATACAATTTGACTTTCTAGGTGATTTTTTCAAAAGATATCCAAATATACTTGTTGCCTAGGGAATAAGAAAGTGACCTAGTAAGGAAACCAAAGGAAGACAGTAGAACAAGAGCCGCGAGGCAGAGGGCCTGATTTAGTAGCTGTATCTCACTGCAAAGCTATGAAATCGGTCCAGAGAAGACCTGGTGAGCTACAGGGTTTCCTGAGTTACCTGGATGTTGCATAAATACTGAGCTGCCTCATGCAAAAGCCTAACTTTTGTTCAACAGTCTTCTCTGGTCTGCAGGTTTGCTTTCTAAAAATCAACCATGGTTCAACAATACTTAGTGGAAAATTCCACGAATCAATAGTTCCTAAATTCTGAGTAGCATAATGAACCTTCAAACTGCCCTGTTTCCTCTGGTCTAACCTGTGAATCATTCCTTTGTCCTGTGTATCTTTGCTATGGATCCTAGCTACCTATCAGTCACTGAGTGTCTGCCTCCATTATCAGATCTGCTGTGTGAGTATCTCACTCTTGTGCACAAATGACTCTAGTTCTACTTCATAATAGCCCCAAAAGATGAGAGGAATGCTGGTTATTTGAATACGCCAAAGAGAAGCTATAAAGTATTTCTTTTAAGTAAAAAGGTAAAAGTACATGATCTATTGGAACTGGGGTTGGGGATTTCGCTCAGTGGTAAATTGCTTGCCTGGCAAGTGCAAGACCCGGAGTTCAATCCCCAGCACCACCCCCACATAAAAGAAAGATGTATTGGCATAGAAAGATAAAGAATATATTTACATTAATTTTATTATAGTATACTGTTAAAGCTTTTCTATTTTATTATTATTTACTGTGGAGGTTAAACTTGATTGTCTTAACTTCAATGGCTTGGAATCCTCCAAGTGGATTAGTAAAGCACACTTCTAATTGTGTATGCATAGGGCATGGAGGTGTGACCTCAGGGTCTTTATCTGGAACCTCACCCCTTCCTCTCTTGGATGTTCCCTGGTCTGCTTCCAGACTGCCTTGAACTGAGAAGTTTTGCTCAGCCATGCCTTTTGCCTTTCCACTACGATGTTTCTGCCTTACAGCTAGCTGACCATGAACTGAGTCTCCTGAAATCATGAGATAAATCAAATCCACCTTCCTTTAAGTAGAGTTGCATAAGGCGTTGCATATTATGCAGCTAATAAAAATATCATTATTAATTTCTTACTGTAATTTATAAATTAAACCTTATCATAGGTACGTATGTATAAAAAAGATTCAGTATTCATTGCATGTTCAGACATCCACTGTGGTTTTGGAAAGTATCTTTTGTTGAAAAGGTGTGGGGGCTTTGGTAAGTAACCCACCCCCTTGCACTTACAGGAACTTGTATGTGTAATAGATGCTTACACAGCCATAGACCACTGGAACAGCAAAATCTTGCTCAGGGGAAACTTCAGGGAGAAGTTTACAAATCAAATCCAGCCTAAAATTTTGCCAGGATTCTGCTTGAGGGAGGCTGAGAGGAATTAAGTCTTTCTAATATATAGAATTAACTTATTGAGAAATTTTCTGTTATAAATATGTCAGGAATTATTCCTTTTTTAAAAGTCACTGGGAGTCTTTAAACAACTCACTGGTAGCTATATGTTTAGTAAGTAGTCATGTATATTTTTATGCTTTTGATGTTGTCCTTCTTGAAAAGGTCCTGTTTAAGAGGTTATTTTAGATTGAGTTGTATTGGAGAAATGAACTTGGAAGTAAATTTTATTTCATAGACCTCTTTGTAATGAAAGCAAACCTTCCTGACTCACTTACTCAAATTTAAATGGAAAAAAACACTTGCTAGAGTCTAGTGGTTCTCAACACTGCTATGAAGAGCTTTTTAAAAATACATATTTCCAGATCCCACTGCAGGCCAATTAAATTAGAATCTCTGGTTGTCCAGCCTGTGTACCAATATTTTTAAAAGCTCTTCAATGGTTTTAATGTGTGGCCTGGGCTGAGAACAATTGATCAGGACTTTCCTTTTTCTAATCCATAACTTTCAAGAGAATAGTTCTCTGGAAGTTTGTTTGTTGAGTGGTTGTTTGCATTTGGGAATACATTTCCTCAAATGAGCAATGTTATACATGGTGTTAATTCCCCA